>JABUQX010003875.1:10000-32849 GCA_015478945.1 Trachelipus rathkii | reverse complement strand
CCTCTCTCTCTCTCTCCCTCTCTCTCTCTCTCTCTCTCTCTCTCTCCTCTCTCCCTCTCTCTCTCTCTTCTCTCTCTCTCTCTCTGATATATATAATAAATATATATATTATATATAATATATATATATATATATAGATTATATATAATATATATATATATATAAATTTATATTATATATATTATATATATATATAATATACTATATATATATATATATTATATTATATATTATATATATATATATATATATATATATATATATATATATATATATAGGCACAAGTCTAAATAAGGAGGCGTTTTTCAAATCAAGTGAAAATGCCCTATAAGCTGAATAGGACAAGATCGAGGTCGAGGCGTTTGGTAGCGAGTAGGGTAGGGTAGGTAGGTTAGGGCTCAACGGGTGAGGAAAACCCCGATTCCTCTGATGATGCAAGAGATGAGATACATAGGTACAGAGGGCGACACAGTCTCACCAGTAAAATGAGGCGTGTCGACTAATAAGGTATATATATATATAATATATATTATATATATATAATATATATAATATATATATATTATATATATATATATATTAATATTATATATATAATATATATATATATATAATATATATATATATATTTATATATATATATATCACATTTTGTTATATTTATTATAGAAAAAAAGCATTATTTTTATTTTTTCATGAAATTATTAGGATTTTTTTTTTAAATTATTTCTGAGGAAGGAACAACGATTCCCGAAACGTCGAAATAAATAGAAAATAGAAGGAAAAGACATAATTGAACATAAACAACATCACTATGGACCTATTGCCAAATGGTCGAGAGGAGAAATGGGGCGGCATTTGTATTAAAAAAAAATCTGGTTATTCAGAGTTTCTCTAACGAATCAACGAATCAACCGAACCAAACCTAACTAACCTAACCTAACCTAACCTAACCTAACCCTAACCTAAATCAAACTAACCTAAACCTAACATAACCACCTAACCTAACTACCCTAACTTAACCTAATCTAACCTAAACCTAACCTAACCTACCTAGCCTAACTAACTATAAACCTAACAACTTAAACCTAAAATCTGTACCCATCTATCAGATACAGGAAAATTTTTTTTTTGGGATGTTGTGTCATGTCGACCTTTTCGTTTGTCGATCCATTTTCCTGATCGGCATTGGGCTAGTCCCCAATTTTATTCAACAAAAGGGATTAAAATAAAAATGTTGAGATTTGGTTCTTTAAGCTGTTATAAAAATAAGATTTTCGAAAAACAGAAATTCTTCTTACACTGGAGTAGACTCTTCTTTATCACACACCATAAAACACTATTTTACACAACACTTTTCTTATAAGTAAAAATGGCAACCATGCGATTAGCCTTGGAGGGGTCTAGAGAAGAGGTTTCCAAAAATACCCCCTCATCCCCCCTCCTCCATCACCACTTGGGGGGGTTGACGACCTCCGGAGGTGGACGCTGCTATCAGGAATTCCTGCTGTCTTCAAACTCTAGAAATTCATCTTATATTTCATCCTTTAATCGTGCAAAATCGTTTTCTTCCTGCAGAAATTGTAATAATCTCTCTGGTTCCTCTTCCTTAAGTCCTTTCTCGCATTTTTGCAGAAAATGTTGACCCTAACCTTGTTTCTTCCTCTTTCCCTCCTCTAGTTTCTTCCGACGGCACAACCGCAGTTTTACCTTCCGCTGAAGCTGAACTCTTCACTCAAACCTTTGCCTGTAATTCCACCTTAGACGATTCCAGTGCTACTTTTTCCTCCTTCTCCAACCTCTTCAAATTCATTTATGCCCAACATTGTGTGTGTATGTGTGTATGTGTGTGAGGGTGTGTGTGCACACAGGGTTTGACTTAGGGACTGGCAAAGGTTGAGTGAGATGTTATTTCCACTCTCTCTGAGCTTAACACTAAGTAGCTAAGTACGGCCCTGATGGTATTCCTCCTATGGTTCTTAAAACCTGTGCTTCCAAACTTACACCCTGCCATGGTAAACTATTCAGTCTTTGCTCATCTACTTCGACCTTCCTTTCATACTGGAAAATTGGTCTCATTCAGCCTGTGATAAAAAAAGGGGACCCCCTCTCAACCCTCAAACAGTAATTATTTAATAATATCGTACTTTTTTTATGCATCGTGCGCTTGGCAGCTCCCGAGACACAGCGACATCTCCGGATGGAGTTCCTTTTTGCGAAGAATATACTTTGCTTCTCTGCTCCACACTGCACTTAAAAGAGGTTTAGGTGTTCCAGATTGTCGGGGAGGCGATCTGGAACAGTTCCGGTTATATGTGGACCTATGATAGATCCGATTTACTGCCCCCGTGAACTTTTCCTGTGGTGAACTGCGAGATCCAAAATTCCGGTCATGTCCATTATGTTCAGAGTGTGCCTCACGAGTACATCGAATACCTGGATGTGGACCTTTTTAATTACGTACATGATTATATCTTAGCAATTTATATACATAATACAAACCCGTTAATCCCTGATGCATCAGTTATCAACTAGGTATAAAGGTACCCCTAAATATAGAAGTACCTCCACTACTGAATTACTACATACAACCCAAACTATCACTATTGTCACCAGTTACCATACCACCACAAACCACTTTCTATTCCTTTCCCTTCACTGCAGCCTTCACCATCCGGAATCTGACTTATCACTGTTGAACCTCTGGTTTCACTAATTAAATAAACTATTTCTACATTCTGCCGTCCGTCATTAACATCTGCTCCCACTGCGCATCTGAGCCAACAACGTCCACACCTGAAATACAGAAAAACAATCAATGAAAAAAAAACACAATACGGAACGTATTTTACCCACAAACAATATTTTTTACATTACCTTAAATTCTTTCACTATTACCACTAAAATCCCGTTTTCTTTCTCACGCAAAATGAGCGTTTTTGCTTACTTTATTACTAAATTTTTAATATTTTTATATTTCGTATCTTTCTATTTCACATCTTAATTAATTGATAGTATCATATACTAGTAATATATGAAAAATAGTTTAAAAGAACATTTATTTATCTGCACCATGAAACTCATAAGGTCATATATATATATATATATATATATATATATATATAATATATATATATATATATATATATATATATAATATATATATATATATATATATATATATATATATATATATATTATATATATATATATATATATATATATATATATATATATATATATATATATATATATATATAATATATCATTATATATATCATTTTATAAATAATATAATATATAATATATATTATATTATATATTATATATAAATATATATATATATATTATATATATATATATATATATATATATATATATATCATTTTTTGAAAAGTTTGGTCATCATCAATTTCTCTTTCCGCTGCAATTCCACAATTTTTTTTGGTAGTCCGCTAATTGCAGAATTGCGAAATTGTGGTTAAATTGCGGAATGATTTAGGAATTCCGCTAACTTTCAATTCCGCAACTTATTTCAAGATTTCGCAATCCGTAATTCCGCAACTTTTTTCAAGTTGGCGAATTGCGGAATTGGCGGAATCGCCCACCTCTATATATATAATATATATATATATATATATATATATATAACTATATATATTATATATATATAATATATATAATATATAAATATATATATATATATATATATATTATATATATATATTATATATATATATATAGATATAATATATATATTATTATATATATAATTAAATATATATATATATATATATTATATATATATAATATATTTATATATATATATATTTGTATAGTAGTAGAAGTATATATATATATATATATATATATATATATATATATATATAAAAAGAAAAATCAAAAATCAATATTTCACTTTTTCAAAAATATTTTTTGATGAAAAAGTGAAATATTGATATATTTTTTCCTACTTATCCGATCAGCATCAAATTTTCAGGGCTTATATAGTCGGGCGGGATGCATCTTTTTTACTTAGATAATTTTCTTGTATACTCAAAAGAAAAATTTTAAAAAATTTCCAAAACAAATTTTTTTTTGAAAATTGTAAAAAAAAAAAAAAACAAAACAACTGCATATACAAAAAGGTTATCTAAATAAAAATTGTGTATCTCCCTCACAACTACAATGCCCTGAAAATTTCATCCTGATCGCATGATCGCATAAGCAGGAAAAAATTATCGCAGTTTTTCATTTTAAAAAAAACAAAAAAAGTAGGTTTTGAATTTCGACATTGCTGAGAAAAAAAAAAAAAAAAAAAAAAAAAAAAAAAAAAAAAAAAAAAAAAAAAAAAAAAAAAAAAAAAAAAAACATTACCTACAAAAGGTAGTAGTGACTTTTGTAGGTAATGTATCCTTCTAAGTATATTTCAAGTTTGAAGTCATTTCAAATAAAATTGTAGAAGTTGAAAGGAACAATGTCAAAAACATAGATTTTGAAAAAATGAAAATTCTGAAAAAATGACTATGGACAGAAAAACACCCGAGAACGACGTTTTAGAGGTCAGAAAAAGCTACAGTTTTTTTTCTCATCAAAATTGCCTGAAAATTAAGAATTTGGTGTCCATTTTAGGTGGGGGCTAAAATGGAGTACTGCTGACTCCAATATTGGTCCCTGCCCTTCATCTTATTCACATTCAACTGATTCATTTGCAAGCGCCTTAA
The DNA here is from genome assembly GCA_015478945.1 of Trachelipus rathkii. NCBI lineage: Eukaryota > Metazoa > Arthropoda > Malacostraca > Isopoda > Trachelipodidae > Trachelipus > Trachelipus rathkii. The sequence continues at coordinate 28,125 of JABUQX010003875.1, read as the reverse complement.
AAACTTTTCCTTATTACTTTGTTCACTTAATTTCTTACTCTTAATTCTCCTCACTTCCTTTCTTATCTTCTTCCTCTCCATCCAAGTCAACACTAACTTAATCTTACATAAAATAACATAATGATCAGATATTCCCATAACCAACTCACTCATTGATTTAATATCCATCACATATTTCAACATGTCCTTCTTCACCAACATAAAATCAATCATACTTTTCACTTTGATACCATCTCCACTTACACCAACTCTAGTATACTTATGAATTCTCTTGTGTTTAAAGAAAGTATTACTTACACACAAATCTCTCTCCTCCTATAAATCAATCACCTTCCTACCATTCTCATTTTCTACGTCACCCCAAAGTTACCTGTTATACCATTCCTTTTTTGATCACATATCCAACCATTTAGATCGCCCAACACATTCAATCTGAAGCTACTACTTACCCCACCCAAAATATCATTCAGATTATCCCAGAAAATTGCACTTTCCTCAACATCACCCTCAGAGGACCATATGTTACAACCACACATTCCTTGACCTTTTCAATCTTAAATTAACCATTAGAATTCTAGTTCTCATATAAACAAAGTCCACCATAGTTCTGTACCACAGGTCACTCATCAGAATCGCAACTCATTCTCTCCCCTCTCGTTTCTCTAATTTCTCCCCACTCCAGCACACACACATTTCATCCCAAACCACTCTTCTTCACCTCTTCCTTTCATCTTTGTTTCAGTCATGGCGTACAAATCAAATTTATCCTTTCTAAATACATCCATCGGCTCTCTCCTCTTCTCTTCTTCTCCTCAACATTAGTTCTGCGACACTCCAATGTGCCCATACGATTCATACAATTTCGCCGAAAGATAGAAGGTCGCTTATGGCGATCACGACCTTCTCCGAGGCATGCATCAACCTTTCTGGCATATATATATATATATATATATATATATATATATAATATATATATTATATATATATAATATATATATATATATATATATATATATATATATATATATATTATATATATTATATATATTAATTTTATATTATATATTATATATAATAATTATATATATATATTTATAAAAAATTATTTAATCTTTCTATATATAATAGTTATCACCTCCAAAATATATTTATCAAGTATAAACATTCATATAATTATATAATATAATAAATATATATATATATATTATTCTCAATATACAGCTGGTGAACTTGCCTACTACATTCTATCCAGAATGACCTCGAGCAGTTGGTGCAGCTCACTATTCATATCCCTAATCATCTTTTAGATGACCCAACTTTCTAAACCTTTTCCTAACTTCTAATCCTTCTCCTTATTGTTAAACTCTTTCCTTCTCTTTGTTCCTCCGATCACATTCTTATCTCTTTATAATCCTATTCTATTTTTTAATCCTTTCGCAGGAAAGACCAACGGGCTGCAACGAATACGGAGAGGAAACTTTTTTGGCAATTCGGTGCCGCAAACTGGTTCGGGATTGCAGAACGTTTACTTCTTTGATTTCCTATGGAATGGCTACTGCTTAGGAGGGAGAAAAGGGAACCCTCGAAGTGTGCAGAACTTATAACAGAGGTGATTCTCTCTAGCATGGATGCGTACATTCCATATTCTTTCCTTTGAACTTAACAAACATTGGGTTAACTCTGCTTCAAACTCTAGAAACTCTTGCAGTTTATATTTCATACATGAACAGTGTAAAATCTTTCTTCGTAACTAGGGTTGGGAAAAAAATTGTTTTTTTTCAAATTGTGTTTTTTTCATGTTTTTTTTTCGTTTTTTTCAGTTATTTTCGTTTTTTTTCATTAAATGTATTTTTAAAAATATAAAGAGGCTAATATGATATTTCACTTGAATATTTTCATTTTCAAATATAAGGATACTTGAAATTAAACAAATATTCCATTATGATTTATAAAATAGCAGAACTACCTTTCTCTTATATTTTATCAATTGTTTTCGTTACAATTTACAGTAGGTGGTAGCCTGCAGACTGCTTTGTAGGCTTCTACTTTCTAAATTTAACTATGTATTTTACTTTTTATTCATAATAATCATATTTATTTAATTTACTTTTAAATATTAATGTATTATTATATTTATATAGAATGAGTCTGAATGACAAAACTCAAAAGTGACTTGCAAATGAAATAATAAAAATATTGAAATTAAAATTATACCAAGATTGTAAATGTAGGAGGATGAGTGAATGACTAAATTAAATATTTGGCTTTGGAATATCAACTTTTGATTCACTAATCACTAGTCCCCAGACTCCCCACTCCCCAGACACCAGTCACTACTGAGTACTGACTACTGTGCTGTGATACTGTCAAACTCATTTCACAGGGCTCATCAGCGTGATCAGCCACATTAATTTTGATAGAATGATAAGTCTGATAATTCAGTCGTATGAAGTATCGTGTGGGAATGACAGTGGTGAAAGAGCAGGGGCATTAACAGGACTCTTAAGCTTAGCGTCCTTAGCATAATCATCTCTCTCAGTGGCAAATTTAGAATTTCCCTAGTGCTAGATTACGAGCAATAAATACTAGTTTGCAACGTCTTACACAACAAAAGCTATATTTCATGCGAGGGCCTTTGCTACCTTTTTATTTCCTTAAAAAGTAACAGTCACACGACTTTGCACGTGGCTTCTACTAAATTCTGATTAATAATATGATAAAAATGTTACTGAAAAGTGAAACAGAAGTAAGAAAACATTAATGAAGCCATAAACAAAATATTATGAATATCAAAATTCAGAATATAAAATAAAAATATGGAAAACCCATAAAAATTTTGAACACAAACTCAAGGGCTTCCACCTTATTGGAAATTGGAACCAAAAAGCTTGTCCAATTAAGAGTCATATTTGGCTTAAAATTTATAATATAAATTGTTCAAACATGTAATTCCACACTTAATTGAAAAAAACGGAAAAAACAAATTTTACTTTTTTTTCAGGCTGTTTTTTTCATGAAAAAAAACCATTTTTTCGGAAAAAAAACCAGCTTGTTTTTTTCCTTTCCCAACCCTATTCGTAACACTAAAAAGTATTTTTTTTCTGGAGAAAATGCAATAATCTTTCCGGCTCTTCTTCTTCACGCTCTTTCTGAAATTTTACAAAAAAATGTCAACTCTCTAACTTTATTTCTTCCTCATACAGTCCTCTAGTATCTTCCAATGGCACAACTACCGTTATTCCTTATATAGGGCAAGATCCAATTTTGGGCTCTGGCTGAGCCCCATTTTCAGCCCCACCTAAAAATGGACATAAAATTCGGAATTTTCAGCCGATTTTAAAGCTATAAAAAAACCACATGAGCTTATTTTGCCCTCCTAAAACGTTGTTTTCCGTGTTTTTCTGTGTATGTAGTCATTCTTTCAGAATTTTCAAATTTTTCAAAACCCATGTTTTGACATTTCTTAACGTCACGTACCAGAATTTTTTTGAAATGACTTCAAACTTGAAATATGCATAGATAGGTCCATTACCTACAAAAGTACAGAAGTACTTTTTCGAATTTTTGAGTTTTGTGCTCAGCGTTGTCCAATTTCCAAACCCACTTTTTTTTGGATTTTGAAATGAAAAATTGCGATATTTTTTTTTATTCTTGTCCGATCAACATCAAATTTTCAGGGCATATGTAGTCGGGGGAGATGCACATTTTCTACTTAGATAATTTCTTTGTATATGCATTAGGTTTGGATTTGTTCTTGGAACAAACTTTCAAAAAAAAAAGTTTTTGAAAATTTTTAAAATTTTTTTTATTGAATTACAAAAAAATTATCTTAAGTTAAAAAAACAGCATCTTGGCCCGACTTTACAAGCCAAACCTGAAATTTTGATGTGATCTAAAAATTTTCTAGAAAAACTATCGCAAATTTTCATTTCAAAATTAAAAAAAAAAAAGGGTTTGGAAATTGGACAACGCTGAACACAAAACTCAAAAAATCTAAAAAGTACTTCTGTACTTTTGTTAGGTAATGGACCTATCTATGCAATATTGCAAGTCTGAAGCATGTTCTAAAAAAAATTTCCTGGGTACGTGACGTAAGAAATGTCAAAACATGGGTTTTGAAAAATTTGAAAATTCTGAAAGAATGACTACATACACAGAAAAACACCGGAAAACAACGTTTTAGAGGGCAAAAAAAGCCACATTTTGGTGTTTATATAGTTAAAATCGGCTGAAAATTCCGAATTTTATGTCCATTTTTAGGTGGGGCTGAAAATGGGGCTCAGCCAGAGCCCAAAATTGGATCTTGCCCTAAAATTTAATTAATTTAAGTAGTTAAGTATGGTAAATTTTTGTTATGTAATGTTAAGTTAGGTACAATAGATAGGTAGGGAACTTTGTTTACGTTAGCATTTGTTCTATGTTTTGTAGGTTATATAGGTTAAGTTATGCTAAGTTTTGTTAGGTCGTGGTAAGTTTTGTCAAATTTTGAAATGATATAAAAGTTGAATTATGTTAGATTATATTTGTAGGTTAGACCAGATAATGTGTTATGTTAGGTTAGGCCAGGTTAGGTTAAGAATTAATATATATGTGTGTGTGTGTGTTAGGTTAGATTATCATAGGTTAAATCATGTTAGGTGAGGTAAACTGAGAGAGAGAGAGAGAGAGAGAGAGAGAGAGAGAGAGAGAGAGAGAGAGAGAGAGAGAGAGAGAGAGAGAGAGAGAGGAGAGAGAGAGAGAGATTGAAAGATGAGGTGAGAGAGAGAGAGAGAGAGGAGAGAGAGAGAGAGAGAGAGAGAACATTTTTAGAAAAATTAGTTACAATGTTAGGCCTAAATGAGTGGGAGGTAGGTGGAGGAATAGAAATAGCTCCGAAATCATCTAAAGTGGAATTAAAGACAAAAGTTTGAGCGAAGAGTTCAGCTTTAGCATAAGGGCAAGATCCAATTTTGGGCTCTGGCTGAGCCCCATTTTCAGCCCCACCTAAAAATGGACATAAAATTCGGAATTTTCAGCCGATTTTAACTATATAAACACCAAAATGTGGCTTTTTTTGCCCTCTAAAACGTTGTTTTCCTGTGTTTTTCTGTGTATGTAGTCATTCTTTCAGAATTTTCAAATTTTTCAAAACCCATGTTTTGACATTTCTTAACGTCACGTACCAGAATTTTTTAGAAATGACTTCAAACTTGAAATATGCATAGATAGGTCCATTACCTACAAAAGTACAGGAAGTACTTTTTCGAATTTTTGAGTTTTGTGTCAGGCGTGTCCAATTTCCAAACACTTTTTTTTTGGGATTTTGAAATGAAAAATTGCGATATTTTTTTTTATTCTTGTCCGATCAACATCAAATTTTCAGGGCTTGTAAGTCGGGCAAGATGCATGTTTTTACTTAAATAATTTTTAAATAGCAGCTCAATATAAAAAATTTTTTTAAAATTTTCAAAAAACTTTTTTTTTGAAAGTTGTTCCAAGAACAAATCTAACCTAATGCATATACAAAGAAATTATCAAGTAGAAAATGTGCATCTCCCCCGACTACAAATAAATGCCCTGAAAATTTGATGTTGATCGGACAAGATAAAAAAAAAATAATCGCCAATTTTTCATTTCAAAATCCAAAAAAAAGTGGGTTTGGATATTGGACAACGCTGAGCACAAAACTCAAAAATTCGAAAAAGTACTTCTGTACTTTTGTAGGTAATGGACCTATCTATGCATATTTCAAGTTTGAAGTCATTTCAAAAAAATTCTGGTACGTGACGTTAAGAAATGTCAAAACATGGGTTTTGAAAAATTTGAAAATTCTGAAAGAATGACTACATACACAGAAAACACCGGAAAAGCAACGTTTTTAGAGGGCAAAAAAAGCCACATTTTGGTGTTTATATAGTTAAAATCGGCTGAAAATTCCGAATTTTATGTCCATTTTTAGGTGGGGCTGAAAATGGGGCTCAGCCAGAGCCCAAAATTGGATCTTGCCATTATTAACTTTACCTAACAATAATGTGTCAAATTAACTTCCCTATCAATCATTTAACTTATTAATTCCTGTTAACATAACGCTACATGGGCATCCGCACTAACAAGAGACCGCGTCATTTTACTATCATCCAAGTTTACGTTCCCACCATTGATGGATGCAACAGATGTGGACATAGAGGATTTCTACATATCGGTTCGAGAAGCGATAAGTCAAACACCAAAATCAGGAATGAGGTATCTAGGATGCGAGATTTGGAGCATTGAGAGGACAGGCAGGAAAAGGATCGATGCCTTTGAGATGTGGTGCTTGAGACGGGTGTTGGGAAATTCCTAGTCAGGAACGATTGCCATCAATGAGAATGCATGAGCTGAGGTCGAGACAGACATAGTTAGCCAACACCAACTGAAGGAAAGAAACGAGGCAGATGTGTGTTTCATAAAATTCTGTCAAGAACATCTTTTAATGATACTTTTACAACTAACAATTATGATCGAACACTTAGTTTCAACAGGACTAGGAATTCATTTTGTATAGGCACTATAACATCTCCGTCAAAATCTAAAATAACAGCTCATTTAGGTTATAGGTCATTTTTCACAGTAATTAACAAAATACTGATTCTCTTTTTTTTTTTTTTAATGTGTCCTTTTATAAATCTATCAAATTAAAATAAAGACGTTTCTTGTATATTAAAATTTAAAATACATTTCTATTGCATGCTACTATTTTCGATTCCAGCCAAGGTCAGAAAAAGTATCATCATAGTAAAAATATTTATACTGTGGTATCATTAAAAGAAATTTTATGAACATGAAAATTATAATAAGTTATTTGCTTTTTTTAGAACATTAGAAATAAAAAAAAACAGTAAGAAGCCAGATGGGCCTATCGAGACTATCCCAGTCAAGCCAACAGAACCAATCACCAAACAACATGGTCATGCAAATCCACAAAGCACCCTAGGGCTTGTCAATTAATAACTATATACAGAGTACACAAAGTCTAAAAAATGCTCATGCAAATCCACAAAGCACCCGAGGGTTTGTCAATAACTAAGTTATACACAAAGTCTATAACTAAAAATTATATCTAAATTATATACACGTTAACCACACTACAACTTTAATAACTATAGTAACATGCAATTAACCTTAATTATTCAGTGATCTTTTGCAAACATATGGAAAGTTCATATTTGCCTCAATGCTGATTTTAAAGAATGACTCAATGACAAAGGCATCTTATACTCAAAATTTAATTCAGAAACAATTTTTAGGAAAAGTTTTTCAAATTGTACATTTATAAATTTAATAATACATAGTCCAATTTCAGATTCTTGGTGAAAGACCGAACACATGATTTCTAATATTTTCTGAAAATATTTCATTTCGAAAACCATTTCTAAGTCAGAAATGTTAAGTTAAGTTAGTTTTTTTATGAAAATTGTATTGAAATATATACATAATTTCAGAAGCTTGCCACTAAAGAATTTTCTTAAAAAACTAAACTTAACTTAACTTTTCTGAACTTAGAAATTTTTTTGAACATAAAATTTTTTCAGAAAATATTTAGATCAAATACTGGAGTTTTACCGATTCTTTTATTTAGTTTTTAACTTTTTATTAATATTTTAAGTTAAGTAAATATTTGACTTTATACTAATATATACAGTAAACTTTGTATATACCTTATATAAGATATGGTGAGACAAGTTTTAGATATTCCTAGATATTCCTATATTGTAATTTTTTATTTACAAGAAATTACAACTTAATTGAAATGTTTACATCCTTTTAAAAGTTTGTTCAGTCTCTGTCAAAAATAATACCAAAACTTTTTATTATTGGAACATTAGTTCAGAATGAAAAGTGAAAGAAGGATTGGTTGTTGCTTTCTCTCTCTCTTCTTGTCTCGAAACTTTTTATTTATGGAAAGTTGTGACTTTGCTGAAGGTTTTTATAGTTTCGATAAAATATTTATGTATTGACGAAGCACTACTTTGTTTAATTAAAGCCTAATAGATGGAAAGAGGGCTAAATAGTTCATTTTGATCTGACAAATAGACATACAAAATTGTGTCCAGTGAAATAGCCTATTTTAATTTGATAGCTTTTAAAGATTTACTTCATATATTTATTGAAAATGACGTGAAATTGTTACATATTTTAAAATAACAGCTTTAGTTATCTTGAAGTTAATAAAGGGTCAGCTCAACTTAGCTTTGTGAGTAAAATATTTATTAATTGGTTTCCATAAGCCATTGTATTAGGCTAAACTGTCTAGCCAGCTTATTTTTTTTTATTTGTTATCAGTGCATGGGGTTATCTTATTGACTTAGTTAATAGATCACTTTAGTTGCATCCAAGCTTGAAATTCTTTCTCTTCATTGGATGTCACATTAGAACAGAAAATAGTACACAATTTAAAGGCCCTTTCAAAGATTGCCCCATCCCAGCAATCAGTTCATGCATGTAGTTTAAGTAAACAATAGGCATAATTCCCAGGGACATGAAGGCAATAGATTTTGGCTAGTCGAGGTGAAACCATGGATCCATATTTTAAAATTATCTCTGCTCTTTTCTTTGGCACCAGTAAATCTGAAGTTTATCAGTAACCTGGCATTTAGTTACGCAAAATATAAATTAAAATTGGTAATTGTTTACAGTAAGGGCCCCTCCTTAGATAGATTTTTATAAAAATCTCAATATAGACCTAAAAAAAATAGTAATGAAGAATATAAAAAATAAAAATGATGGGTAATTGTAGAGCAGTGTTCACTTGGGTTCATGTAATTACTGTATTAAAACTATAAATATATTATTTGCAAAAATGGTATCCAAGAATTATTTAAATATTTTTTTTTTTACCAAATCATATATATACATTTTAAGTTTATAATTTTCAATAAAAAAATAACTGAGAATTTTAAACGGTTAAATTTCTTATTTTTAAAATGCTTTAGTTGTTTGTCATTTTTTTCAGGAATGCGTAAGTATTGATACTATTGTTGAAAATCACGATGCTGCTGCAAACCGTAACGATTAATAAAGTCCTGATTAAATGATGTATTTGTTGTGCCTGTTGACTTACTCTTGAACAAGTTTTGCAGGAGGACGGAGTCTCAAATTTTTAATCTAAAAAGTGAGGCCTAGTTCATTGCGCTAACTGGAACAAATTTATATGGTCTTGAATTTTGTTCCTCCACCACAATTCAACAAATATGAGATATTAATTAAAGATATGATAGGAAGTCGCTTGATATTTTTAAACACTTGTGCTACTGTCATTACTAGTCTTAAGCACCTTACCGGATGCTTTATAAAATTATAAATCTGATGAAAAAATAACATTTTGGGTTAAGAAGGAACTTTGATATTAAATTTTACAACCCATATTATAATTACAAATTTTAGTTTAGATTTAAAAGTTGACAATTGATTTGTATTCTTTTCGAGTTTAGTTCCAAAATAAAATACTCAGATTATCAAAAGTTAAATGGCTAAAGTGTAAGAACAATCTATTGTGGAATTGAAAACAAAGTTGTTTTTATTTGGTTTATTTTTTTTTAATTTTTAATAAAACTATTTTTTTAAAACATTCGAAAAAGTGAAACACTAATTTTCAATTCAACTAATTTAAAATGTCACGTGTTAGCAAAACATAAACATTTTCTTATTTCTTTTTTGACTTATTCCTTCTTAGCTTCTTCCTTTAAGATACATTTAAGCAAATTAAACAACACATTAAAATATTTCACTGTTCAAAAATAAATCCCAACACATACATTAATAAAACTCTACACATACACACACACCATATACTACCATCACAACAACACACAGCTAACGCACGCACACCACGAACTACCACAATACTAACACACACCAGGATAACGCATCACCAACGTTCCTCATCTATAAGAAGTAATGTTGAGTGCATAATTTAAAGATTTCCTTAGAATATCATATCACACATGCGATATTATGTATTTTAATTTTTGTTTTATTTTATAGAGCTCAGCATGAGACGTGTCATATCATTTCGCAGTATATATATGGTTCGCTTTTTTTCCGTATATTATATAGACACTCAATTATATATCACACTCGAAAAAATGAAAGATCGTCCGTACACATTATACTTTTTAGCATTGCAGCTATGTGTGAAAGTTTCTCGTGGGGCGAGGTGTAAGAACTATTATGAACATACCCTACAGAAAGTATATATATTATACTATCTATACTGCGTTAATTTAACCTTCTTTTTTTGTATCATTTAGACTGTCCATAATATTAATTATTTTATAATTTAATCTTAACTTATTATCTTTCTTAAAATTAAATTATATATCCTATTACGATCTTTATTATACAGTGGCGAGCAAGACACAGAGAGAGTATATATGATGTTTCACTTGAGGATTTTAGGATGCGGAAAAAACGCTGAATCGGAAATAGTATTATTACTTTAATTTTAGTTTGAAAGGACTTCAGAGTCAACTGCAAATAGCTGATGTTAAGATCGAATTTTTACAACTTTGAATACACAATTTTAATGTATAATTAAAACCTTAATATAAGCTTTTGATCTAATTTAATTAATATATTGATTAATTTAATTATATTGAAATGTTATAATATTTTTAATTCTTTTATTTTATATACTATACTTAATCTTAATTATATTTATCTCAATGTACATTTGTTATAATAATTTTATATATTCCGTGATTTATTTCTTTTATTTAGCTATGATGATTTCCTTCTCCGGTATAGTATTAATCACTAACCTAGTCAATTGCTCGAGACTGGTCGCGTCGCTAACGAAGAAAAATATTCTAATCACAGTGCCACCACAACGTATAACTACCACCACATACTCATAAGCTAATACAGCATAAGTCTATAATGACTATAACTCGATATATGTGAGAAAAGACTATTTTCATCTATATATGCTAAGCACACTGACAAAGAAGATATCAGATCATGGAATTCTAACTTAAATAGATACTACACGGCTTATACGGAGTATATATATATGTCGCTATACACATTGACCGTATATATACGGTACTGAGTATGTGACTATATAAAAAACACTGAATATAACACTTCCGTCTCGTATAATGAGACGATAAAACGTAAATGTATGTCAAACATATCGACACCAGAGAATGAAAGAAATAGTTCACAAATAGAACAAGATCAATCATAACAGTCTGCATAAAATATTTTGCAAACGAGTAATGCGCTGCCCAACATCCTCTTGATAATATATACCCACACCTAGCATAGGTGAAGATATGAAGAGACTATTAGATATTATATTAGAACATGGTATCCAGAAAAGAAAAGACGATAGTACACGCAGGATTCAGCTGAGGGCACAAATCTTATAGAGTGAACTCTTAATATTATTATTACCTGATTCGTATACACCAAAAAGCACAAATAAACTCGAACGATGATAAGATTCAATTTAAAATTAAAAATCTGATTTATTAATATAAGGAATGAATAACAAACTCTACCTCTATCAAAAATGTGATCAATTATCAAAGGAAGCATAGTATCTCACACTAAGTACCATCTCGAGTGTAGAATAGGATTATATATAGTATATGAGTAAGAAGAACCCTATCCTCATACACTGTTTACACGCGCATTAGAATGGGCTATTATATATATATAACATATATATAGTATAATATATATATTATATTATTCTATATATAACGTATTTAAAAAATACAAAGAAATGAATATTGTAAGCAAATATATCCATAAAATAGCAAATAAAAAACTTAACGATATAAAGATATATGGATAATTTAAAATATAGTTATGAATAACATCACTAGGAAAACTGAGAACAATAAGCCGTGAATGTAATGCGATTCTTTTTAAGAAGCACAGAGAATGTAAGATAAATATAATATGATATATGGTCCGTCGCACAAATAACATTTATTATGTAGACGCTCTAGTAGAAAAGAAAAGAACCAGATACACGCGGATGGAGATATACGTTTGCAAGAGGGAGAGCAAGAAGCCTTAATCAATATCAATCGATAAGCGTCTCACGCGATATGACACTCGCTTGGAGATTTGTCAAACTAGTAGCCAGGAAACACCACAGATGTGATTAACGATATTCAACTTATCACTATGTTAAAACAGAAATATGAGATCCGTGAAGAGAGAGGCCTTTATACTCAGTAATAAAAATGAAGATTAACGATCAACAGACTAGTATGAGAAAAAATTACACTTTATCTGTAAGGCGTAAATTAATTTATACAATGATGATTTCTCTTTAATATTCATTGTGATGTTAGATTATAATTATTCCGCAGGTTATTTGAAGAGATTAATTTTATTACGCTCAATAAAAAGTTTTTGAATAAGTAGATAACTAGAATACAATAATTGATATAATCCATACATTATATTCTAGTCAACCAATAATAATTCCTAAGGAAAACCATTTATAATTATTGATATTCAGTAACGAATATTAATATAAGCTTATACGTTAACTCTAAAACAATTAATCTAATAATAATATTCTTCTCACACTCTCATAAGATTATCCATCTTATATTTTTTATGTGTATTAATAATATTTAAATTATATTATAAATATTAATAATATGTATATTATGATCTGATAAGTTTTATTATTCTTTAATGTGAGGATTTCTGCAAGATTGTTTCTGCGAACTTATACGCCTTCGTATGTATAATATTTTATAGTTCCCGTTATTGGAAAGCATTCGCTTATATCAATACTAATAATCAATGTGTTTACACCATAACGTATATTTTAAGTTATGTCATGGGGGTGACAAAAATATATGAGTAATTATTAGATATTATATACAAGTACTAAAAAGATGTCTTTAGTTTTCACAGCTTTGAAAGTGTTAGAAGATAGCTCTTCTACTTATTCAATAATAAAATAGGTTCTATACTTCTATATCGTTTCACAAGGAATCGCAAAAAATGACTAAATGTGTTTAAAATTTATTTTTTTACGATTAAACTATAGTCAAGCCTATCAATAGCTCATAGAGCGAAAGATCATCGGGAATCAATATAAAACGAAGGTTTAAGTCGAAAATATGAGAAAAATTTGTCAGTAAAAAAAATTCTGATTTTTGTTTTTTATATTTTTAAATTTTTATATTTCGACCACTTGTTCGATATTGAGGATAGAGCCACGTGTTTCTGTGAATATTACCCATAGTGTCGTATATTATTTTAAATGAATTTGCAATCAAGCACGATTAAAATAAATTTTATCATGTCTATACATTTTTTTATTTACCAAAAACATGCACATCTTAAAATTGAACATTTGAAAAAAAGTTGATTTATTTTATTTTTTATGTATTTTTTCAAAATTAGGGATGATGAAAATAAATTTATCACTTATAGATTTTTTGGTAAAGCTGAACATTTCTTCTGATCTTTGAATTCCTCTTGAAAAACTAGGATAGCTACAAGAAATAAAATAACATTGTGAAAAGCGAAAGAAAATTGTTCTGAAAATGGCAAAAAAAAATGTAATTTTTGGGGAGCTTTTATTTTTTTTTATCTCGAAAAACTACGATACTACAAGAAAACTAATAACATTCGTGGAATCAGCGTAAGAAAATTGTTTTTAATAAAAATGGCAAAAAAAATGTTTTGGTTTTTGGGCTATTTTATTTTTTTCTCAAAAACTACGATATGCTACAAAAAAAACTAATAACATTCGTTGAAATAAACGTAAGAAAATTGTTCAAAAAAATGAAATTTTTTTTTTTATTTTTTGGGCTTTATTTTTTTTCTCAAAAACTACGATAAGTACAAGAAAAAAATAACATTCGTGGATTTCAATCTATCAATTAGTTATGACCTACTACTGTAAGGAGGGCATGCTAGTTTACTGCCTAAATTCCGTTGTTTTTTTTTATTTTTGATGTAAAAAAATTTCTAAAGGGAAAAATCAATTTGAAATTTTTTGGCACAAATCCATAATAAAGGGAACTGTTTTTTTTGTGTAAGCACCTTACGCAAAGGGGGAACACTTAAGTTTTTATCGGAAAATTTTACGACCTAGAACCCCTTGTACCCCCGCAAACTAGTAAGGAGTACCTAAGGACCACAACTGATTTAGTTTTACGATATTCAAATTGATTCTGAGTTATTAAAGTTTTTCGGATTTCCGCCCCCTGAAAAAAAACAAAATTTCTTTTCTAGTGGGGTGTGCACCCGGTCACAGAGTAGTGCTGGGCCTCCCAACTCTAAATATCAACTTATTTTTATATGCGCCTCCAGAGTTTTTATTTTAAACGATAATGAACAAAAAATTAAAAATTTCCAAAAATTGCCTTTTTTTTTTTGTCTAGGTGGAAATTGGTGTTTTTGAGGCTTGTTTTCTTGCGACAATTTTACAATATGTAAGTACCTGAATACCAATTTTTTTATAGATTTAGATACCGTAATTATTATTTTCGGTTTCCCTCGAAAAAAAAACTCGCTTAAGAAACGCAAAATTTATTTTGCACCATCTCCCGAGAAGTAAAAAGTAACGTTATTTCGTGCCCCTATCGAAGCGCGAGGGGGTACCCTTAAGATTTTTTTAAGTTATTTTTTAAAGTGTACTCTATATATTATTATTATTTTTTTATAGTTTAGTCTCCCTTAAATTCAATTTTCTTCGATAAATAATTTTTAGACATAACTTAACTAAAAAAAATTAAAAAAAACCCACGACACTATTTTCTCTCTGAAACGTCGTTGTTACATAGTGACATTTCGGGACGCACTTCCATATATTTTACCCTAGATAAGATGGGGAACATGGCTTTGGCACAAATTTGTGTCAAAACCCCCTATTGGGAACATAGCACAAAATTGGCACCAAATTTTTAGGTAATAAAGGGATTTGTGCCAATTTTTGGCACAGATTAAACAGTAGATTTTAATTTTTTCCCATTAAAAATGATATTATTCACTTATTCGCGAGAATCAGCGTAACTAGTAAAGCTTACTTCGATACGCGAAGAAAATGTAAATTATAAAAATATAGTGGATAATTATATCGCAGCATATTTTTTTAAAAATGAAAACAAACGAGATGAATTATACATTTTATTAAATATAGATCAAAAATATTTTATATGCGTGCGTTATCCGTTAAATAAATTTGACATCAATTCGATTTTCTTCTAAAAACCGTTTCCACTCTGTAGGAAAATTTGGACGTATTTCATCGGGACAAATTTTGCCGTCTTTGATTTCGCTGTCTAACCAGCGAATTAATGCCTTTCCAATTTTTTTTGGACTTAAAAAATTTTGTGTATTATTTTCTTTGAGAAATTTTAGATTTTAGCACTTAGACCTTCGAATTATACTTAGACCTTCGAATTATACTTAGACCTTCGACTTATACTTAGACCTTCGACTTAGCACTTATACCTTCGACTTAGCACACTTATACCTTCACGACTTATAGTCACTTAGACCTTCGATTTATATATATACTTTAGAACCTTGTTTACTGATAGTTTACTTACCCTTTTGATATTTAGCAATTATAGACCTTCGACTTAGCACTTAGACCTTCGACTTATACTTAGACCTTCGACTTATACTTAGACCTTCGACTTATACTTAGACCTTCGACTTATACTTAGGAACCTTCGACTTAGCACTATTTATACTCTTTTTTAATTATCTAACCCCTAAAACCGTTTTGCTATTGGAAAAATACTTATTGTTATGAGTCATTAAACCTTATATTTAAAAAAATTATAATAATTGAGTTATCTACTTAAACTATATTTATCTATGCCATAGTGGGTGAAAATAGGATTAATTGTATTAGTCGCCATGAAAGAGAATATTGTAATTTATATAACATGAATCATTTAAAGTGAGTAAATACATAATATTATATTTAAATTTTTTATCAGTGAGTGAGTTAATAAATATATATGTCACTCATTTTTCTTTAGAGCAGACAATCATGTTCACTAGACTTTAAAAGGTGTCTCGTGGTTACTCAAAAAGCTCTATACTCATATATCGATTACAGATTTATAAGACACCATATCGTTCGTATACAATGTGTGTTAATAACACACTATATATTACTCTACTATAAAGTTTGGAACAGCCCTATACAAAAGACATTATATCTCTCGAGATAGAGAGCAGGTCGATGCGCTGTTAAGCGTAAATTCCTAGTTAAGCGATACTAAACTAATTAATTATAAGTAATACTTTTAAAAAATATTGTCATACCGAAAAACGAATATATATAGCTCTCCAGAGATTCAGCTATACGGATGACATTTGTCGCTCCACCCGGAGTCGGGGTTTTCGAAACCAGTTCAACCCTAATATATATAATATAGTGTATGCGTCAGAAAGGAACTGATATAAGTCGAAGGCCTTAGTCGAAAAATCTTAATAAATAATTACAATGTATATATAATAATCATGGAAATATCATCCACACACAGAAACAAATTTATAGTGATTCTAGCGGAAATAAGCAACATTTAAGAACTTTCAAGACTTTATATATGAAGTCACCGATGCAGTTATAAGGCACGATCCACTAATTTATATATGTACGTAAATAACTATACGTTTTGCTTCCCAAGAACTCACCGTTGAACGTCTCTCAAAGAGAATCCTTTTCTTTAAAATCGATATGAAAGCGTTCTAGCGACACGATAATATTATTCCGCTCTAGGGATGTGCCTCGAGCCCGGTAGGCGAATGCAGCGTGGACTCTATAGGGTATAGTGGAGCTGTTTCACGAAAGTCCCCAGCGTGAACCGTGCACACAAACCCCTGAGGAGAGCCGAGAGCACCCACACCCCGTTAGCTCCGCGCTCAGATCTAATGCCTTGTTTTACTGGTACCTCTAGAGTAGTATATCGTTATTCAAGTCATATTAACGAACTATAGCGCTCCTTGAAGTTCTATTTATAGCTAGTCAGACTATGTTCTCAAAGAAAGTGTGATAACTTCAATGAAATAGGCGTCCGAAAGGCTTCTTCTCAAGTGCGAATCTAAAACAATACATGTAAAAAAACTGTCAAGCAAAGGATCAGAATAACATATAACATAAATATAAATGTTTCTCAGGTGTCATATATGAATAGACACACACCTATAGCCCACACTACATCACGACAACACTTATATATTAGTCCTGAGATGAGTTCGTCACTAATATATATATTACGTTATAATTGGTTCGTTCTGAAGATACTTTTAGTGTTATACTAAAATAGTAAATTAGGTACTCGATAAGCGTTTTACATGCCGCTTTTGCGTAATTTTCGTTAGAAATAGCTACTACACAGAATCTATCAAAATGTTTAAGCATGGGATACTTTTTCGTGAAAAGGGTATACCGAAAGAATATATATATACCTTAAAACGTGCTCGCGCGACACTATTTTAGGGATAAACTATATCGCTTCAACCCCTGAATATTGAAGTCAGGATAGGAGAACTTATAATAATGAGCGGTACGCTTCTTATATTGTACTGCAAAACGTACTGTATTTCACTGTACTCCAATTCTCTCAGCAATTATCATCTGGGCAGCAATTAATAAATCTTTATTTACAGCGTCCGCAATATCACGATGAAATTTCACCACTGTTTGTATTCCTTTTATGTGATTCAAACACAGCAAAGAATTTCCCCTATTTTCTAATTATTTGGAGTACTTAGCCGTAAGACCAACACAGATAAAAAATAGAAACTTTGCTTCATTACAGTGTAGTTGAAAGCCAGCTTTCCTCTTTGCATTGTTACCGTTCTATGGTGACTTCTGCTGCCTTTGGGCTATTCCAACATAATTTTCTTTTAAAATGTCAATGCTCTTTTTTTTATGAAACCAACGTATCTCACAAAACACTGGGGTATTTGAGTCATACCTTCTTCGAAGAATAGATTCACGAAAGAAGATGATTATGTACTTTACTTTGGAAATTTACTTACTTAATTTTTTGGGAACAACTCGAATCCTTCACAACATTTTGAAAAGCAAAAAAGAAAATCATTTTAAGTTTCTTGAAAAGGAAGGAAGCTTAAATATTCTCTAATTACATTACTTA
>JABUQX010003875.1:0-5000 GCA_015478945.1 Trachelipus rathkii | reverse complement strand
AAATCAAGGCCCTATAGTAGGTCATAAGCATACAAAAAAATAATAATGTAATTCTCATAATCCATGAGTTTAATTAAACTTAAATAAAGCTCATTTAGACTCAGTTTGAAGGGTGAATAGGACCACCATTGTGGATTAATTGGCCATCTTTTTAAATTCCTCTTTTATGTATTAAATTTCAATTTTATATTTTTAATTTTTACCTTAATATAGATAATCTTCCTATTCTCAAATTGGTGAAATGTATTTAAAATATCAATAATAAAAAAAAAACATAGAAATAAAAATTTGGTGGCCCCAATTCAGGAAATTAGTGTTACAAATTACGTTTTGACATTTTTTTTTGAATTTAATATTTTCAATATAAATTTTCTTGAAATTTTTTAATATTTTCACGTAAAATAAGTACTGTTTTATTATAATTTACATTAGCTATACGTAATAAACTGTCAATAATAATAGGCTACATAAAATACGGAATAAATCAATGGTGGCCATTCACCCCATCATCAATTTTTATTGGGGGGATGAATCGGGCCAAGTTAGGCCCAGCGATTTAACCATTATGCACTGTTTGGAGCAAAATTTAGTTTGTCATTTTAAAGCTAACAAATTCAACGGTATACACTGAAAAAATATCAAATTAAAATCTGTCAATAAATTTTTCATTTAAAACAAAGTTAAAAAAAAAACTCGCATTTTTTCAATGTCGAATTCTATTTAAGGACATTTATACACTAATTTATTATATTTTTTAAAAAATATAAAAAAATCCTAGGATTAAAGATAATCTAAATAAAACTTTTAGTACTACCACAATGAGCAAAAATAATTTTTTTTATTTAGTCACACTAAAAAATGATATAACAGACTGCCGATATCCGGTATCCGGCTATCCGCCTAATTTCACTATCCGATATCCGGCCGGATATTCGGTTAACTTCCAGCCGGATATCCGGTATCCGGCTATCGGCCTAAATTCACTATCGGCCCTCCCTCAATATATATATATATATATATAATATATTCTATATATATATATAATATATATATAATATATATATATACTATATATATATATTATATATATAATATATATTATATATATATAATATTATATATATTAAAGTTGCTACTATTACGTAGTTGAAATATTAATGAGTTTTTAGCACCCTTGAGAAACGTTTGTTGAACTATTGTTTGTTTTTGCACTCACTCTTGTTAGATCATATTTCGGAGATTTAAACTTTTATTGATTTGGAATTTTTATTGCATATAGTTAATTAAGAATTAAAAACTTATATTAAAATGGTACTATGATTAGTACTAGGTTTAAAACTCATTGAACGCATGTTCCAATAGCTTTCGTTGTGATTAACAACCTTTTTCAATTGATGCGTTCAAAGAAACTAATATATGAATTCAGAATAATTTTGTACATTCAATGGATTTGTATGTTGAACGGCACCATAGTCTCACACTTCCAGCAGTCGATAGCCTGGCAACCCTTGTTGCTATTTTTGTTTTTAATCTAAATTATTTAGTTTTGTAAATAGAGGATCCTCACAGGGAAAATATGTACTGATATATTTATATACACGACAGACATACATCAACAACATACGTTTGAATGATACATAGACAAAATTTTCTGTATACATATAAAAAAAAGACTGTGCGCAGATGTACGTGCGCAGCCACACACTTAATCACATACATGTAACAGAATACTAAAAATTATACATATGCAATCTAATCTGCAAAATCGACATTTACATGCATGCACATTCATACCCGCGGGATTTCCTATATACATAGAGATGAACCGGAGTTTTAATTCATTTTAAAGAAATTTTTAAATATATTGGAACGTTTACATCTCCGACCCCGAAAAGTTAGTAAGAGAGAAAGTTAGTTTTTGATTTTTTGGTTGATATTTTTGATGAGTTGGGAGTGGGTATTTATTAAGCTGTTCAAAAGAAAATCAATTTTAATTTCACCGGGAATAGTATTAAAATTTTTGGTAGAAATAATGCAGAGAGATTCTATGAGTTTTCGGAGGGTTGGGTTAGAGGTTTGATGTATGGGGGTCATATTATTAATGTGTATTTTATGATTAAGTGAAGCACGGTGGGATGTGAGCGAGGAATTTCTATTGTCATCGATTAAGTCTTGTTTGTGTTGTTTTTGTCTTCTGTCAAAGTCATTCGTTTCGCCTATGTACAGTCTATTGCAGTCATGGCAAGGTATTGAGTAAATGCATTGGATAGGGTTGGGTGCTGGTTTTGGAGGGTGAAGGTGTTGTTTGAGTGAAATAGCATTAGAAGGAGTAAGGACTATGTGTTTAGGTAAATGTTGTTTTATGTTGTGAAAGTTGGTGGTGGGTATAGGTAAATAAGATTTTTTTACGGTGTTGTCATTAGTGGTGATGTTGTGGTTATAATATTTGTTTTTGGCTTTGTGATAAGATTTGTTTATAATGTGAGTAGGGTATTGTAGTTTTTTGAAGGTGTTTACGTATGGAGTTTGTTTCATTGGTAAGGTGTTGGGGGAGCAAGAGTCGAAAGGCTCTTAGGAGAGAGAAGTGAGAGTGGCTATTTTTATTGTGTTGGAGTGGGTGGAGAACCAATGAATGTAGGAAGAAGTGGCGGTGGGTTTTCTGTATATGGAGAAGTTAAGATATAGTGAATTGTGCCAGGAGATGAGGGTGTCGAGGTAGGGAAGGGTGGAATTTTTAGGATGTTCTAAAGTGTATTTTATGGAAGGGTGTAAATTGTTGAGGTGCTGTAAGATTTGGTTGGGGTCTTTGTTTCGAGGGAGGGCTATGAAAATATCGTCTACGTATCTTAGCCAGGTGGTGTTATGTAAGAGAGGATGTGGAAGAATTAGAGAGTGTTCTGTAAGCTCCATATCCTTCCCCCTCCTAAAAAAAAACTCATAACTCTCACTCTCAAACACAGCTATTTTCAATTCCATGACTCTTACTTCTTACAAAAACAAGGACTGAGTATGGGTTCCCCCCTTTCATCCATACTCAGCAACATTTATATTATGAGACTGGAATTGTGAGACTATGGTGCCGTTCAACATACAAATCCATTGAATGTACAAAATTATTCTGATTTCATATATTAGTTTCTTTGAACGCCTCAATTGAAAAAGGTTGTTAATCACAACGAAAGCTATTGGAACATGCGTTCAATGAGTTTTAAACCTACTACTAATCATAGTACCATTTTAATATAAGTTTTTAATTCTTAATTAACTATATGCAATAAAAATTCCAAATCAATAAAAGTTTAAATCTCCGAAATATGATCTAACAACAGTGAGTGCAAAAACAAAAAATAGTTCAACAAACTTTCTCAAGGGTGTAAAAAATCAATATATATATATATATATATATATATATATATATATATATATATATATATATATATATATATATATATATATTTATCAAAATTTTTTATATATTCATATAACATATATATATATATATATATATATATATTCATCCACATTCTTCAACGAGTTATCTGGAATTAGACCCGGATATTAAGTGAGTCTAATTGCGGATATTGTGTGAAGTAGACGAACAAATGTAATATGTAGATATCATAGATGATATGGTTAGGGGTAGCATTGTAATGTTGTTGTACGATAATGGGTTTAACACACCCACAGCTTTCTTGATCGAAACATGATGAGCCTGGACAGGTGTAAGGGAACAAGTCCATGTCTGAGCGAAATAGTACTAGTAAGCAAAAAAGTGAAGATATATAATATATAATATATATATATATATATATATATATATATATTATAAATATTATATATATATATATATATATATATATATATATATATATATATAATATAATATATATATATATATATATAATATATATAATATATAATATTATATATATAATATGTTGTTTCACAAGAAGTTCTCAATTCAATTTTAAGAATTTTTTCAGTTACATTCGTGAAAATATCAAAGTTTCCGGTGGTGAGGGTTTTCAGTTTTGCAGCTAATGCGGATAAATCTTGCCTATCTTATTCCTAGGTTTAGATAAATACCATTTCAATAAAATTTCCGCATTTTAATGGGATAGTGTCTCATACTCTTGTACACACGATTATATATATAATATATAATATATATATATATATATATATATATATATATATATATATAATATTATATATTATATATATATATATATTATATATATATATATATAATATAATATTATATATATATATAAATAATATATATATATATATATTATAATATATTATATATATATATATATATAAATATTATATATATATATATATATATATATATATATATATATCTATATATATATATATATAATCAAAAGGGTCGAATGGATAATTTATTGCTATCCCTTGCGTTTGTTTAATAAATATAGCAATCCCGCGTTTTACTAACAAGGTTGCACCTTATTTTAAATTCGGAAATGTTTTTAAATGTTGAGAATGGAGGAAGTTGTGGCTATGGGTTTCTTACTAGGACATAATTTTTGCTAAATTTTTTTTTTCTATTTCTGCATATACTGTACATTTGTAGTTCAGGAGGTTCCACCAAACACCACAAACACAGCTATACTTGTTATGATTTTAAAGTTACAATGTATAAAATTTGATATTGGAGCGAAACTCTCAAATTCTAGACATATAATCTCTGTCTAAGATTCTATTTCTCATTAAGAATATCGTAACCAATTACAAGAAAAACCCAATAAGTATGGTTTTATTGATATTTTTAGAGGGTTGCCTCATCTGATTGACTAGCATGGTAGACATAGATATTGCCATAATTTTATTTGTTATGATAAAAATTAGTCGTCGCCTGTTGAATTAATTACTCGAGGTTAAGGCGTCTTTGAATTTTGAAATTTAACATAAAAATTCAACGTTATCGGGCAGCTTTTTTGAAACTAAAAACCTTTTGGTCATTTTTCTCC
>JABUQX010003874.1:17500-19717 GCA_015478945.1 Trachelipus rathkii | reverse complement strand
CCCACCAACACGATCATACACTCAACCGAAGAGGGATACGGAATAAATTCATTTTCTCCATTAATCCCATTTCTAACAGGTTTCTATCAATCGGACTTAACCGCCTAATTTATACGTGCTGGTAAAGTTCAGCATTACATTAAAAGGTATGAAATCGTAAAATATATTTTGTATAAATATTTAAAAATTATTAATTTTTTTTTTTCTTAAAATATAATTTCACGCTAATTAACATTACGCTACTTATAAATTACCTCGTATATATATATATATATATATATATATATTATATATATATATTATAGTATAATACTAATATTATATATATTTTATTATATATAAATATATATCATATATATATATATATATATCTTATATATATATATTATATATATCTCCCATCATATAGCGTGTCACCTTCTACCCCAAAATGAGGGGTGGGGTGGAACGAAACATGCCACAGAAATCCGGCAGAATGCTAGCAGTTTTTAGAAAATAGGGTGCAAAGATAAGTGGTAGCGGTTACACAAACCCAGCTACCATTGTCCTTTTTGTCACCACTAATGACACGCAAAACGTACGTTGGGAAATTCTTTCTCCCCCCACACATACACATATTTAATAACTCAAAAGTTATATAATATTATATATAAATATATAGTATAATATACTATATACAATATTATATATATATATATTATATATTATATATATTATATTAGTATACTTTATATATTATACTATATATATAATATATATACTATATATATATATATATACACTTCTTGCCTCTGGCCCACCTTATTGGAGGGGCCACACTGCCTCCAAGAAGCCGGCCGCCGCCACCGGGCGGTTCCACAGGTCGGGGAGAGAGAAAATATAGAGAAGTCGGCGCGGGGGCGTCGACGAGCTGCGCACCTCAAGGAAAGGTGCTCTAGATTGTATCTTGAGAATTGTAACATCTGGTGCAAGTGGGGGAGTTGACATGTCTAATTTAAATCTATATTTACATTGCATGAGTTTTGGGGGTGATGACCTGATCTGCTCCGAGCGAGTCCATTTTGGCGCTCTGTGCTGGACAGGCGTTTCTCTCATAGGGAAAGTTTTGGGAGGGCGGGATATTTATAAATTGTTATTTGGGCGCTTTGAAGTAAGTGTTTGTTGGTGGGTATGATATGTGTAAACGCATACCTATGGGAGGGGCGGGCCGGGATCATATGTTGTACAGTTCTGTATAGAGTTGACGCTGGTAGAAGAAGGGGGGGATTTTAGCTCTTTGTCGAGTGGGATTGGAGAGAATTTGGTGGACAAGGGTGGGTTGGGTTACGGGTTTTCTAGAAGAATTGGCAGTCCCACCATCCTCCAGATGTGTGGGAAAATGGGTGTGAGATTGGAGGATTTCATCGTGCAAATGTTGCGATTGGGGGGTTTTAGTGCAAACCTGTGATAATTCTGAGGGCTGTGTTTTGAGGAGATTTGTACATTATATTTGTGTTGTTGAGGTGCTTGGGAAACCATGTGGAGAAGCGTAGTTGGTAATGTTCTAAGAAAGTGTTTATAGATAGTTAGTGATGTGTGTTTCCTGACGCTGGAAGTTGTCGTTTGGGACAAGGGTTCGGAGGGTGTTTAATTTTCGTGAGTTGTGGAAGTAGTGATTTGTGGTCCGATATGGCGGGAAACGTCTGTGGAGTTGTCGGTAGGTAAGTCCTAGTATTTTTGGGGTTTTGCTTAAAGGAGTGGGATTGGAATTATTTAGTTTTATTTGAGGATGGAGGAAGGATTGATGAGATTCAGAGGTTAGAAGGGTTATGGAGGACTTAAGGGAGATGCTGTATTCTGTTGGAGTATTAACCAAGTTTTCTATAAATGTAGATATTCTTGGGTATGTTGTGTGCCTGTTTACGTATGGAGTGTTGGAGAATAAGGCTGACATGTGCTGTCCATGCAAAGCTAAGGGGATAAGTTGGTTGGTGAGATCCTCATGGCGGTGGGCAGATCTGCAGTTAGAAAAGGTTTGAATAAAAAGGAGAGTGAATGGCTCCCTGTGGGACAGCCGTTTTGTAATCTGATAGAATGGGAGAGGTTGTTTTTGAATAAGACTTTTGCAAAACGGTGAGTGACGGATTGGGAAAGCCATTTTGTTGTCATTATTTTTAGAGGGTAATGGCTCTCTTGCAATAAGGATGATGTGTCGTGGGAACTGTAATATACTAATAT
>JABUQX010003874.1:0-12500 GCA_015478945.1 Trachelipus rathkii | reverse complement strand
TATAATATATATATATACTATATATGTATATATATGATATATAATATATATATAATACACTATATATAATATATATATAACGTATATATATATAATATATATATATATTATGATATATAATAATACTATATATATAGTATATATATATAATATTATATATAGCTTATATATTTGCCAAATATTAACCATGTTTTCAAAAACATGATTCTGATGTTCGAGCTCTTGAGGATTCATTTTTCTACTATCGAATTACCAACTATTTTTCAAAAGATTATAATAAAACTTATTTGTGGAGTGTGTGGCCCCACAGGCATCAACCAAGCTAGCAAGCATATGACTGTAAACTAAGTGATGATGTTTATATTGGAACAAATGAATATGGAAGCCGCTAGAACAGCTTAAGGCTTCCACACACTCCAACAGGAACAAGATTTATAGCAAAAATGTAAAAAGAGGTATCATCAGCAGGTAACAGAAGCTCACTTATTGGCATATATTTTTTTAACCCAAGATATCAGACCACAGTACTTCAAGAGGATGAGTATTCAATAGCTTTGACCTTTTTGTAAAAAAATTAGGCGCCTCTTCTCATCCAGCGCATATACCTATTTGATGAGTCTCTGTTGTCAGCGTTGACTCCTTCATCTTGGTACAGATCTCTCAAAGAAAAATTAGTAACGAAAATAAATAATTAGGTAAGTTAGGAAATGACTAAAGAGACAGGGGCGTCCTCTGCCCATCACTTACGTAGCATAGATCTCATATATAAAATAATAAGCTTATGTCAGCAACTTCATCAAACTCGTAGATAAGTTCAATACGGGCTGTAAACCCATGGAATCGGGCATAATGTCATCAGAAATAGTTGCTTAACAGAAAGCTGGGAAATTAGTTTTTTTTGTATAAAATTCTTAATGATAATTCAGTTTCGACTTTTGAAGATGAATCTCTCTCTCTCCTCTCTCATCTCTCTCTCCTCTCTCTCTCTCTCTCTCTCTCCTTCTCTCTCCTTCTCTCTCTCTCTCTCTCTCTCTCTCTCTCTCTCTCGTCTCTCTCTCTCGTCCTCTCTCTCTCTCTCTCTCTCTCTCTCTCTCTCTCTCTCTCTCTCTCTAATATATATATATATATATATATTATATATATATATATATATATATATATATATATATATAAATATATATATATATAATATATATATTCCTAGTATTCAAATATAAAGGTAAATAAGAATTCATTTGTATATCAATATAGGTTAATTTGAATAAACTTTTCTTTATGCGTTTTTTTTTTTTTTTTTTTTTTGGTAAAAATAATAAGTATAACCTTTTTTTTAGATTAGAGTTTATATATTATAATATACCCTCTTATTTTTTACTTTATGAGTTTATGTAAAACTCAAAAAAATAATAATAATTTTATATCAGTTTACAGTTATCAAGAAAATTTGAAATTTAAGAATCTAAAGAAATTTATTATGGAATTTTAAAATATGTGTTAGCACATGTGTATAACAGTTTCCAGTAGTGATTTTTGCCTTTAAAATCTATTAAAACCAATAAAAACCACATTAAAACCCAAAAAAACCCAAAAAAAACCATTGGTTTATTTAAAAAAACCAATGTTTTTTTTTTTTTAAAAAACATGTTTTTTTTCCAACCCTATATTATATATATATATAAATATAATATATATATTATATATAAATATTATATATATATATATATATATATATATATATATATATATATATATATATATATGTATATATATATATATATATATATATATATATATATATATAGTTAAGGATGAAAAAGCCAGCACCAGGGGCCTTCGAAATGGAGAAACTTTTATTTATAGGTATAAAACGTTTCGGAAATCCACTGTTTCCATCATCAGGCTAAAAAATATCATAACAATGAAGCTATACATAAAATAATAATGGAAAGACATATAACAATAACAAATCAGAGCAAGGATTAAACATTTACTTTACAGAGTTTTATTCTTAAGATATTTATCTTGCCTCATATATGTTATTGTTATAATGTCTCCAATTACTTATCTTTTATGTACAGTTTATTGATTTTATAATATTTTTAGCCTGATAATGGAAACTGATGTTGTTTCCGAAACGTTGTGAATTTTTGAATAAAGATTTCTATGTGGAGGGCACTGGTGGCTGCTTTTTCACCCTTAAAACTTAAGGATTCTCGACAAATAGAGTTGGATCGATATTATATATATATATATATATATATATATATATATATATAATATATATATAATATATATATATATATATATATATATATATATATATATATTATATATATATTTATATATATATATATTTCTTTATATTTATATATATAAAGATATATATATATATATATATATATATATATATTAGTTCTAAACTTTCTCACTAACTCAAAAACCAATTCAAATATTACTTTTATTACACAAATATTCTTAACTTTAATAAACTTTTATTATTACAAACTTTATTATTACTTTTATAAACAAAATTCCAAAAAATTTATTTAAGTAAATAAATATATATATATATATATATATATATATATATATATATATACTATATATATATATATATATAAAATAAATACTTATATATATATATATATTATATATAGATATATATTGTATATATATATATATATTATATATATATATATATATAAGGACCTTAATAATACATGCCGTCCTCAAAATAATTTAGTATTGGAAAGGTTGGTAATAATTTTTTATTTTAGGTAAAGAAAAATTAAAAAAATTATTTGCTATAAAAAGAACTTACTTTTTTTATTTTTTGAGCTTTGTTTATTTCGACGTAAATATTTATTATATGTGTTCACAATTAGTGTTGTATATATATAATATATATATATACTATGTATATATATATATATATATATATATATTAATACTATATATATACATATATATATAATATTATATCCTATATATATAGTATATATATATATATATATATATATATATATTATATATATATAGTATATATATATATATATATAGATAGTCAGATTTTTTTAATACTCACAGTATGTATATAGAGAGCGGCAGGTCCTACAGTAAAACAAATTATATATTTGGCAGCCGAAAATTCTAAGGATGGGATTTAACTTTTTTTTTTTTTTTTTTTTTTTTTTTGGAAGTAAAAATTTTTTTTTTAAAACTAAGGAATGACCCTAGGGTAAACGCAAAGATGGCAGAGTCGGGGTCTCTCGGCCTCCCCGGTGGACGACGGGGGGACTAATCCCCCCCTCCGGGGATGGTCTCCGGAACCCCGCTCTTTGGTCTTGGGTGTCGCGGGGTTTCCTCCGACCATCCCCTCCGGGGTATGAAACGTCCCCCCCTCTGTCCCCCGTCGGATCGAGCCCCCTTAAAAAAAAAACTTAAAATTTTCTAAAAAAAAAAAAACAAATTATTTCACCAAAATTTAGGGGGGCTCGAGCCGACGGGGGACAGAGGGGTGGGGACGTTTCATACCCGGAGGGGATGGTCGGAGGAACCCCGCGACACCCAAAGACCAAAGAGCGGGGCTTCCGGAGACCATCCCCGCGTCAGGGGGCATTAGTCCCCCCGTAGTTCCCCGGAAGGCGAGAGACCCCGACTCCTGCCATCTTTTGCGGTTTAACATATGGGAGAGTAAAAATTATAAAAAAAATATATTTTAAATTGCAGGAAAAAAAAAAAAAAAAAAAAAAAAAAAAGTAAAAGCCCAAGCTTAGAATTTTAGTCGGACTTGAAATATATAATTTGTTTTACTGTTGGACCTGCCGGTTCTCTAGCTACATACTGTGAGCATTAAAAAAATCTGACCATCTTATATAGGGCCTATATATATAAGATATATATATATAATATATATATATATATTTATATACTATATATATATATATAATATATATATATATATATATATATCTATAATATATTATATATATATATAAATATATATATAATATATATATATATATATATATATATATTATATAATATATTATATATATATATACTATATACTATATATCTATTATATATTATATATATTTATATATATATATATATATATATATATAATATAATATATAGTATATATACAAACTTATTGTGGACACAAATAATAAATATTTACGTTGAAATAAACTAAAATTAAATAAAAATGAATGGAAAATTAAAATCAATTTGAAGCACAAAAAGAAAAAAGTAAGTTCTTTTTATAGCAAATTAAATTTTTAAATTTTAATTTTGCTATAAAAATTATTACCAACCTTTTCAATACTAAATTATTTGTTGAGACCATTGTATTGACTTTAGGTCCTATATATATATATATATAATATATATAAGTATATATATATATATATATAATATATATATATATATATATTTATATATATTATATATATATAAATAATATAATATAAAAACACTATAATACTAAAACAACTATTCCAACCTTTGCTCTTTTATTAACTGCGCTTAATAGAAAAGCGTCAAATAGCCTTCGTTGTTTAAAAAGGCAAAACGCACAAAGTCCCAAAACATGTTAGGAGAAAATATATTAAGCTCTTTATGTTCATCCAATTAGGCTCTTGCAGATCTTTGATGAGCTTAATGTATGGTATATACCGACTTATTATTTTTTTCAGCCAAATGTAATACAAAGAATATCTCTCTCGTCTCTCTCTTATATATATAGTATTATATATATATATATATATATATATATATATATATATATATATATATATTTATATATATATATATATATTAATATATATTACTTATATATATAATATATATACTATATATATATATATATATATATATATATCAGGGGCGGCTTGTGGCCTGGTTGCAGGTGGTTGGCATCTGACATTTCACCCACACAATTATATATATATAATAATAGAATAATATAGATAATATATATATTATATATTAGAATATATATATATAATATATATATATTAGTATTATATATATAATATATATAATATATATAATACATAATATATAATACGTTAGATTGTACCCGTCTATGTATCTTAAAAACTATTAATGCTACAGTAAAACGGAATACATTTTTGGAAATCAGCGTAAAGAGTTAGTCCTGGAAAACTTAAAAAAAAAAAGCGATTTTAAAAAAATTTAATAAAATGTTGAAGAGTAATTTAAAACATTTTAATTAACGTAACCTTACGTTGCCCTTTAAATAATGGGTGGTGTTTAAAACTAAGAAATACCCAAGGGTATACCGGCCCCGGATGCAGGTAGTCGGCGGGTACTCTCGCCTTCCGGGGAACTCCGGGGTAGGACTACCTCCCCTCCAGGGAGGGTCTCCGGGAACCCCCCCGCTCTTTGGTATTTGGGTGTCGCGGGGGTTCCTCCGCCCCTCCCCTAGGGGTTTATTGGAAAACATCCCCCCTATGCTTTCCCCGTCGTGCTCGAGCCCCCTAATGCTGCCGCCTTATATATATATATATATATATACTATTATATCATATATATATAATATATATATAAATATATATATATATATATATATATTATATATATAATTAATTAATTTGGGGCGGGGGGGGGAGGCCCGGGGGGGGGGGGGCCCCCCCCCCCTCACCGTACGCGATAGCGTCCTGTCGCAACGAGCATCTTTAGCCGGGAACCCATCTCCCGCCGCAACTCCCCTCTTTCGGTCGCCCGACGAAAGACCAAAAAGTACAAATAAAGGGGCGGCGAGCCCGCGGGGGGGGGGCAAAGGGGTCCCGGGCGGGAACAGGGGAGGCCTCGCAGCTCGGGGGGGGCGGGGGCGGGGGGCAAAACAGGGAGGCGGCAACTTCAACAAAAAAGGGCGGGGAAAGGCCGATACCATTACTCGTATATCGGTTTTTTTTTTTGGGGGGGTGTGGGGGCGGTCAGCGGCACGGAGGGGCAGAGGCGGGCCTCTTTTTCTCAAGTTAAAATATAAGTTTTTATCAGATTTTTTTTTTTTTTTTTTTTTTTTTCCCCCCGCCCTTCCTTTTTCGAAAATGGTCCTTACTTACTAAGACTCTGCAATTCGTCGTCTATTACTTCTGACTACGTCCGTCGCTAAATCACAATCCCCTATCTGTCGTGCGTCCATTCACACCTAATTCTCTCTCGACAAAAAACGAAAAAAAAAAGAAAAAAAAACTAAAAAATCATAAAAAAAATCGAAAAATCATCCCCCCCTTTCGCCCCCACCCCCCCCCCTCTCCCCCCTCTCCGCCCCCCTATCCACCTCCCCGCTTCCCGCCTACCCCCGGTGTGGGGGTGAGGAGGGGGTTATGAATCTCTCGTGTCGGTTCCTGGATCTCTCTCCGGAGCTGGTACTTAGTCTTGCTTCTGTTTTTTTTTTTTTAGAAAAAAAACCCCAAAAAACGACGGCGGGGAGGGGGGGAGGGCGGGGCCGCGGCGGCGCGTAAAAAAAAAAAACAACCCCCCCCCCCCCGGGGGTTTCCTGAAGTTCCGGCCGCGCGGCCTTGCTAGAAATTGTCAAAGGAAGGCAAAAATCAAACAAGAAAAACCTGCCCAAAAAAATCCTCAAAAGGGCCCGGCGAAGTTTTTTTTCTTTTGTCGTCCCCCAAACTTAATACGGGCGGCGGGGGGCGGGGGGGGGTCGGGGGGGGGGGGGGGGGGGGGGCGCCGGGGGGAAAAAAAAACAAAAAAAAAGCAAAAACAAAAACCTTTTTTACCACCCCCAGGGGGGGGGGGTTTTTCATCTAAATTTTTTTTTTTTTTAAACCCAAATGGGGGCGGGGGGGCGCTCCTCCCACCCCTCGTTCTCAACTTTTTTTCTAGAGATTGGCAGATTTTTTGATAGAATTTATCATTTTACACGAACATATTAATTGTTATTTATTACTCATTTATTACATTAATTATACGTTCCAGGGCTAACGTTTTACGCTGATCCGAAAATTGCTATTCCTTTTTACTGTAGAATTAATAGTTTTTAAGATACATATGGCGGCGACTCAACCTCCTGCGCCATATATATATATATATATATATATATATAGTCATATATATATAATATATATATATATTTATAAATATATATTATATATATAGTATATATATATATATATATATATATATATATATAGTATATATATATATATATATACCGTATATGGATCATGGAGATTATCCGCCTTCACCTCCATATATTATATATACATCGATTGTAATGAATTCGAACACATTTCATAAAATTGGTGCAAAATGCCTCAAGTCAAATTGAAAACTTTGTTATAAAAGCAGCTTCACACCTCTAAAAAAGTTAAAAAAAAAAAAAGTTTAAATTCTGTTTTTTGAACACATGTAATAAATCCCATAGCTAACCTTTGCTTAATGTATTAGTTAAAATCATATTTAAACTAACTAAACTCTAAGATAACCTTTACTTAACTTATATATATAATGTTAATGTTATTATGTATATTTATTTATTTCACTTTTCAATGTTGCAAAAAGATAAATAAATGGAAAATAAAACCCCAAATTCACACAAACATAGCTTTCAATACTTTTTTCAATTAAGTAGATTTTTAAAAAAAATTGGCTTCAACTTACTTGGAGCGGATAAACGAAAATAAACCATATATATGATATATATATATATTATATATATATAGTATATATAGTATATATATATATATATATATATATTATATATATATATATATATATATATATATATATATATTATATATATACATATATAATATTCATATATTAGAAAAGATTTATAAATAGATATATAATATATATATATATATATATATATATATATATATATACAGTGGCGTATTTAGGGGGGGGGCCAGGGGGGCCATGGCCCCCCCCGAAATTTTCTAAACACTAAAAATTTTTAAGTATCATATCCGTTAATAATATAAAGTGCAGAAGTTAAATTAATTTTATATAATTCGTCGCTGTCAGGAACAAATCTCGTAAGTCCATTAGTTAAAACTAAACTTGAAACCATCAGAGAAAATGCAACATTAGAATTTCAGCTGATTTTTGAAGAATGTGTAAGCGCATCTGAATCTGAACTGAGTATTGAAATTGCTGTACCAAGAATTAACAAATTCCAAAAATACAGACCCAACATTCCTACTTCCGACCCACAGACTTATTATCGCACATCCATTTTTTATTTACCATTTTTGGGTGATTTTAATAATCAGCATTAGGAGAGAGGTTTTTAAATTTTCCGTGTAACAATTTGTCATACCGAACGGTTGTAATGTGCCATATGAGAAGATGATAAAAGATTGTGTAATAATTTACAAGAAGATCTGGAAAGCCTAAATGAAGATTTAGTAAAAAGCAGAATGGGATTTATGGAAGATGAATGGCATCACAGCATAGGTCGCCCAAAAACCGCAATAGATGGACTAGTTTCTTGTTCGCAGTCACAATTTCCAAATATTTACATCTTGTTGCAAACACTGGCAATTTTACCCTTGTTTAATGCTTCAGAAGAAAGAAGCTTTTCAACATTAAGACTTCTGAACCTACTTGAGAAATTCTATTAGAGATGAAAGAACTTATAGGACTTTCCCTCCTCTGCATAAGTCGTAGTTTTCAAATTGCAAATGAAAGATGTCCTATCTCAGTACTTTCTTCTCCCCCCCCCCAAAGACTTTAAATGTTAACAATTTTAGGTTAATGATTTTAGTAATTTATATAAATTCTTCCCATTTTTTCTTAGGAATTTAATATTTTCTTTTCCACTTTATATATATATATATATATATATATATATACCATAGTGAGGGTCCTCGCGATATATATATTATATATCACTATATATTAATAATATATATATATATACTATATAATATATATATATAATATATATATATATATATATAATATATTATATTATATATATATATATATATAATATATATAAAAAGAACAATTTTTGTTTGGCCCCCCCCGAAAAAAAATTCTGGATACGCCACTGGATAGATAGATAGATAGATAGATAGATAAATAGATAGATAGATAGATAAATAGATAGATAGATAGATAGATAGATAAGAGAGAGAGAGAGGGAGAGAGAGCTGGGAGAGAGAGAGCAGATAGAGAGAGAGAGACTGCAGAGAGAGACGAGAGAGAGAGAATTATAATTCTAATAAAAGCAAGAGATCTGACAAACCGCAAACAAATACATATTCGTTCGCTCGCTGAGACGCTAAATTATGGAACATGAGAGTCTATTTTCCGAATTGTTTCGTATTCAGAAATTTGAATTTCAGTATTGAAAACAAAGCGGTTGTTCTTGATATGCAACCGCAAGTTGTAGGTATAAAGCGTCCACGCGGTCATATTTTCACACACATTTTTCTCCTCAAAAATGTATAGGGCATGTTGTTGTAAAGTGTCTGCAACAATCATGTTGGTTTGACATTTGGACTAACTAAAATTTGATGACGTTTTTTTTTTCATTAAATAATAAATCATCTGGAGTGTAATTATAATAAGATGCAATTTAATTTCTTTAATATTTAATCCTACTAAAAAAATTAAAGAATGAAAAAAAAAAAAAAAGCTTGCCCACTAACTGCAAGTTGTATAAAATGGTGGTTTGCGCAAACCTGCAACCAGGCCACAAGCCGCCCCTGATATATATATATATATATTATATTATATTATATATATATAATAATATTATATCAATATATATATATATATATATATATATATATATATATATATATATTATATATATATATATATATATATATATATCTATAATTATATATATATATATATATATATATATAGTATATATATATATTATATATAATATATATATATATATATATATATATATATATATATAATATATATTATATATATATATATAGATTATATATATATTGATGGCAAGCAGATAAATATTGTTGATATATGAGAATTAAAAAACATTAAGAGAACCTTTATAGGTGATATAAGTCTGTGATATTTGAATCCT
Organism: Trachelipus rathkii; assembly: GCA_015478945.1. NCBI lineage: Eukaryota > Metazoa > Arthropoda > Malacostraca > Isopoda > Trachelipodidae > Trachelipus > Trachelipus rathkii. The sequence goes on along the minus strand of JABUQX010003874.1, from coordinate 2,434 downwards.
GACAACAATAAGAAACTTATGGGCAAAGGCTTGGGTTTTGTTAATAATAATAATAATAATAATAATAATAAAATAATAATTAATAATAATAATAATAATAATAATAATAATAATAATAATAATAATAATATAATAATTATAATAATAATAATAATAATAATAATAATAATAATAATAATTAAATGGAAAAGATAATAAAATATATGTTTTAGAGAACAATATAAACACATTAGCTCTAGGACATTATAGAATTATAGAAAATTAATAACTTAGATGATAAAATTAACGAATATAAACCAGATTCATTTATAAATATAGTTTGATCTTGTAAATTTATATGATTTTTCTTTATAATTTAAAAAATAAAAAAAAAGAAAAAAAAAAAAGAACGTTTATGAATTTCTTTACATATTTGAATAGTAAGAGATTTTTTCCTCTTTTGATAAAAAAAATTACCTTCTAATCGGCTTAGGGGACCATAAAACTGACTGCCTTATTTACAGATTAATAAATCAATCATTAATACCCCACCTATATTATTATATATATATATATTTATATATATATATATATATATATATATATATATATATATATATATATATATATATATATATATATATATATATATATATATATATTATATTATATATATAATATATATATATTATATATAAATATATATATATAGTATATATATATTATATATATAGAGTCCCGAATAGCTGATACCTGTATCTAAAAAACTTCGATAGCTACATAAAAACTGAATGCATTTTTCAAATCAGCGAACATTTTAATGCAGGAAACAAAAAAAAATGTTAATAATTATTAATTTTAATAAATAACTCCATAAACTGATACCATCTTGCGTTTGAAACCTTAATTTAAACATGTTAAACCCATTAAAAAAATAATACGTTTTTCTTATATCATTTTCAATATTTTAGCTTTAACTTTAAAAAACATGTTTTAAATTTTTTTTACTAACTTAAAAAATAGTTTTTATATTTTTAAAAATTATTTCACCAGCACTCACGGGTCGGGGGTACGGGGGCTCGACCCCTGTAGATTACCCTTGTGTGCCATGCATTTACGTTAATTAAAAAAAATAATTTTTTCATTCCATCTGATACAAGTCGTATTTTTCAAGGTATCTGGCGAGCCAAATATTGGGCGGCTAGTATCTAAACTGCGGTGCTAAAAAAGTTTTCAAAACTATTTTTTTTTTTTTTATTGCCCTTCATTTAATTTCTTCTTTATTTTCCGGTATTACAATGCTCGCTGATTTCAAAAATGTATTCAATTTTTATGTAGCTATCATAGTTTTTTTTAGATACAGGTATCAGCTATTCGGGACCCTGACCATATACAATATCATATTATATATATATATATATATATATTATTATATATATATCATATCAATATATATATATATCATATATATATATATATATATATATATAATATAATGAAATAATAATATATATATATATATATATATATATATATATATATATAATCCTCCGAAACTTTCCAATTAAGATACACGAAACTATTTGCATAAATAGAAAAGCCTCCTACTCAAGCATCGTATCTTTCTAATTACTAATTATATCGAATACGCGAACACCAAAACTTGAAGAAATTAATAATAATAATAATAATAATAATAATAATAATAATAATAATAATAATAATAATAATAATAATAATAATAATAATAATAATAATAATAATAATAATAATAATAATAATAATGTCCAAAGGAGAAGGAAGAAGACTAAAACAGAAAAAAAAGTTGACTACCAAGACGAGAGTTGAAATTCAGCTTTAATTAATAAATAAACTTTGTTGGATCAAAACATTAAAAGATGAAAATAAAACTGAAATTTACTATTAGTTATATTTATGTTAATAGAACTCCCATTCATATTCTCACTGTCAAAAACATACACATAAAATTGGGCAAATATTTTCTCGATTAAATTTTTATTCTCTCTCTCTAACTCTCTCTACCTGATTCTAACCCTTTCTCTCTCTGTCTCCCTGTCTGTCTTTCTCAGTCTCTTTCTCCATTTGTCTGTCTCTCTCTCTCGCTGTCTACCTGTCTCTCTATCCTGTTCTATCTCTCTCTGTCTCCCTGTATTTGTCTGTCTGTCTGTCTCTCTCTCTCAAATAAATTGAAGTTTCCTTATTAAATTAGAAAATCTTGCATACCGGAGATTTTATTAACAATGATGGCAAAGGCTTGATATAAACTTATATCTAATTAGACATTCATAAATAAAAGGAAATGGAAGAAGTTTATCTATTAAACATTAATACTAAAATGAGAAATGGGGAATAGAGTCGCGAGTTACCACTATTATATATATATAATATATATATATATATATTATATATATATATATATAATATATCTCTCTCT
>JABUQX010003873.1:0-36684 GCA_015478945.1 Trachelipus rathkii | reverse complement strand
TAGTGCTTAGAGACGTGTAAAGGTTCAAATGTGTTGTCCTAGTTCACCTGTTTTCTGCCATATTAATGGTGTGGAGTTTCTGACCTATCGTGGTGAGTAGGTGCTACTATACCTACCCCTTTACGTAATAACATTTGGAGAATGTATAGTACCTGGCTGAGATAAGAGTGAAGGAATAGTGGATCGGATATAAAGTTAAGGTCCTTGTGGTCCAAAGGATGTATTAGGATAATGGGGTATCTACCCTTGGAGGGAGTCGTTGCCCTCCTTTCTATCTTTGGTTTTTTGTGCGTTTCCTTTCCGCCCTCCCTCTACCGTTATTTCTTGTTTCCGGATTATTAGGACATTACTGTTTATACTAACTCATATTATACCTCATTCAATATTATCGAGATTCTCATTTAATCTCATCTCACTCTGTCAGTAGCAGTCTCCCGTATCTCCTTGACTTATTATCCCTCGTGGTCGAGGGTGTCTCATCTTCCTCATCTCTTTCCCTCCCTGGCCCCTTAAGCCGTGTGGCGCTCGGTGGTCAACTTTAGTGGCCTCACGCCCCATTAAGTAATACCAATAGAAGAGTACGAGAACAGTAAGACTACATAAACCTCAAACCAATTATAAAATCAAATAGTTATACCTGTAATGAAAATTCTTTTTCTAAGTATCACCATATAATATGACACAATTAGGTCAGTGATAATGTGACTATTTTAACTATCTTACTATATACGTGCTAAAGCGTGTTCAACCAGGTGAAATTAATAATATGTCGTTACTGCGGATCTCCTCTCGATATACCCATTACTATATATTATATTTTAGTAGACTTGTCTTCGATCTCTACTAAAATTTCGTAATAAAATACGAGTTGTAGGTGGTTTTACAGGTATTTTACATAACTAACTTATATATTATGTCATGAATGGTGGGTAAAACACTATCGATACAATAAAATGTTATTAGTCCCACAGAAATCTCATATGCTTAATTCTATAATACTTTTACTACTTTGTACAGGACTATCTTTTTTACTAAATCCTATAGCGATGTTTATTTATATCACTCGTTAATTTAAAATATTGAAATTATCAAAGCCATAAAAAACAAATAAAAATGTTTTAAACTTTTTTTTCTTTTTTTTTTTTTTTCCAACTTTTTTTTTCTTTTTACCTATTAATATTATTTTTTATTATTTTATATATTTTTTATTAATTTTAAATTTAAATTTATTATATTTATTTTATTATTATTATAATTATTTTATATTAAATTTTATTAATTTTATTTATTTATTTATTTGATTTATGATTTTTTATGTATATTTATTTGTTTATATTTATTGTTGTTATATATTATCTACATATTATTATTATTATATATATATATTTAGTTTTTTAATTCTTTAAATTTTATCTGGTAATTCTTGTAATCAAGTCTTTTGGGGATGTGGGCTTCCTTCAGGGCTTTCTGGTCCAGCAAAGTGGGGTTTAATAATCGTGGGGATACCCTCTATAGGGTAGGTACGAGTATATATATATATATATATTATTATATATTATTATTCTATTTATTATATATTATTTTTATATTTTATATAATTATATATAAATATATATAAATTATTTTATCTCTTTAGGACTAAATCCCCCTCCGTAGATGTTTCCAAAATAAATAAAAACTGTCATTCAATTTTACTATTCAGTTATAATGCACCACATGCAAGTGATTATATATTATTAATAATATATAGTAATATATATATAATATTATAGTAATATATATATATATATATATTATATATATATATATATATACATTATTATATATATATAGTGAGTTGGAATACAGTCTTCAAGAGAGAGAAAGGAAGAAAATGCAGTTTCGAGAAAATGAGCTCTAGAGTGGAGTTTTTGGCGAAATGTTTACATTAACGGCATACCAATGCCCCGGTTAGTCTGTCGGTGCAGTTCGATTTCTCTCGGCTAACTCCGACTCCAATTTTACGTAAACATTCTCGCTCAGAAAATTCCCGACAAAAACCGACAATTTTGTGAGTCGATTGGCTTTGCAATTCCCGACAGATCCTTCCTCTTTTCAACTTCTGTTCTTCTCAATGCTGTTTCCAAGTCAAAAGGAAAGAAAAAGAATAAAGGAAGAAGTGAGGAATATAGGATAATTATTATTATCTTTCCCCGTTCCCCCAATTTCAAATTTTCTTAACGCTAAATATCCTTATTTTACAAGCATTATGGCATTTGTTTACAAAATCTTTGAAATTTAAAATAATGGACATAGGGTAATTATCATTAATTATTACTTATTATTTTAATTGGTGTGGAAATATTTTTTCCAAACCAATCTTAATTATTTATATAGTGTGGTTGAATAACGATGCAGGGCCCTGATCATCTCTTTCCAACCTTACTTCATGCAATATTATAATTAATTTATATAAATAATAATGATAATAATAATAAATTAAAATAAAAATTTTCCTTTTTTCAAAAGAAAGTTTTTAATTTAATGTATAACGGCCATAAAAATGATAATGCGAATGATTCGTTCATTCACGTTATCACAGATATGCAAATAATGGGCAAAATAATAATAATAATAATAAAAAATAATAATAATAATAAAAATCGAAATTTTTATTATTAGCTTAAATTAACGGTGGATCCACCTAAATCATTATTGTAATAGTCCCTAACCATTTAACTAGCTAGTTTAAAAATTATATGGCCTTTATATATATTATATATATATATATATATATATTATATATAATAATATATATATATATATATATATATATATATAATTTTTTGAGAAGATACAATCAAATGTTGATTTAATTGTATCTAACTCTCTTACGGGTACATCTGTCCACGTTATTGGACCTAAAGAGGTGTCTGGATGAGTAAGTAGCCATGGGCCAGGGCTCGGATACGCTGTCTGAATTTGTCATCACAAAAGAAAAGATTCGCAATCCGTCGCAAGGGGAAAAGCCACTTTATAGTAATGTCTTCTTGATTCCTTATTACTATCTATGGCTAGAAGGGCAGTTAAGCAAGTCTTCTAGTGATACTTTATTTTCGCCCAATGTGGGACTTTTAACAAACAAACTCAATTCACAAAACAAGATCCATATAAAGAACACCTCTTATAGGTCAGATACAAATGCCATAATGATAAATGTTTTAGCTTCGCTTTGATTATGAGCTGACTTCTTTTTATTTAATAATAAATAATTTTTATCACTCTGTAAAGTATAATTATAAGCATACCGGAAGAATGTGATTATTACACAATTTACATTCTTTTGGGTAGGTAATTATATATATATATATATATATATTATATATATATATATATATATTATATATATTTTACTATATATATATATATATATAATATTATATATATCATGATATATAATTATACTATATATATTATATTGGTGATGTGGGGGTCGATATCTGATTCACCATATTTTATTAATTTTTCAGCACTCATGGGTTGGAACAATGCAACAAACCAGGAATATTTGAATATATAATATATATATATATATTATATATATATATATATAATATATATTATTATATAATATATTTATATATATATAATGACAGTAGAGAGGTGAAAGACCATATTCTCACAGCAAGCGTTTTCATCTTTCACCCTATTCAGTTTACCAAGCCAAGCGGCGACTGAAACGCCCTGTAGGATTGCTATATGAGTCAATCCTCCAAGCAGCATACAAACCCGTCAGGAATTCTATTGCGTCGTCGTTACGAGCAAGAGGAAGGCGGGAAGCCTTTGTTTCTAAGCGACCTATTTCGATCGATTTTGATTTCACAGAAAACGTTTAAGAACGTAATTTTGAATCCAGATTTGAAAAAAAAGGATGGAATACCTTCGTAATATAAAGTAACTACGTAACTCATATTATATATATATATATATATATATAATATATATATATATATAATATATATATATATATATATATATATATATATATATATATATATATATATATTATATATATATTTATAATATATTATTTATATATATATATATATATATATATATATATATATATATATATATATATATATATATAATATATATATATATATATTATATATATATATATAATTATATTATAATATATATATATATATATAAATATATAATATATATACTATATATATATATATATATATATATAAATATAAAATATAATATATATATATATATTATTATATATATATAATATATATATATATATATATAATATATATATATATTATATATATATATATATATTATATATTATAATATTATATATATAAGTATATATAATAATATTATATATATATATATATAATATATATATCAGAAGAAGAGGTTGCTTTTCACCAGCACCATAACAGGATCGTCCAAGAGAAAGACGAGATTCTTCAATGCTTCTTTCCCCCCCCCCCTCCCCCGCATTCAAATTCTTGGTCTCTGCAGCGACGATGCGCCGCCGCCCCTTCCGGAGAAATCCGAGGATTGTTCAGGACACTTTATCATTCATCTCTTTTCTTTCTACTTTTTTCTCTACTTCCCGGCATATACCTCAGCTCTCATACAAAAAGTCGGGGGGGGGGGCATAGAAAAAACCCGGTGCCAGGTATTTGGGTATGTCCTATATGCAGTAAAATAGTAAGAAGAAATTCAATCCGATGCAATAGATGTGAGCAGTGGATATGCAAACACTGCTCACCTTTCACTACACTTCCTCCTCAACAACATAACTTTATTTGCGAGGTATGCACTCCACCCACACTAACCAATAGTCCAAAAACAAACAAACAAACAAACACATAACATAAATATATTACAAATTAGCCTAAACGGTTTGCAAAATAAAAATAAAAAAATATATAAATCTTCCTAAATCAATATAACATACACATAGCACTAATTCAAGAAGCACAAATAACCGAAAACCCCACAAAACCCAAATTTTACGAATATGACTCCATCTATACACCACAAATCCCTAAAAACCATACACTTTTTAAACCATTATATACAACTCACTCCCATACACAAACACCACTACACTCACAATAACATCAGTTAGCGACAACACCACCAAAGTCCATTCTTTCACCACAATGATCAACAAAAACACGCAACATAATAAACTTACACACTTCTCGTCACACCTCACCACACTGCCCCAACAACTATACACCAAATCTTACACCCATCTCAAACTTCCTAAACCTCATAATGGGATGAGATTTCAACTCCCATCACCCGACATGGAACAAAGACCAAAACGCAGACAGACCATAGAGGAACCCACCTAATATCAAATTTAGATCACCTAAACATCCTCAACAATAAAAATTTCCACCCCATAATTCCACCACAAACTAACCAATCAAACACATCACCAGGCCTAACATTATGCTCCCTAAACCTACATACAAAGCTTCAATGGCAAACACAAACTGAACTAAATTCCGATCACTTCCCTATAATCATAAAATATCAAAATACTAACAAAACTAACCACCCCGTTAGAAAAACATATACAAACTACAAAAAAGTAGAATGGGCACAAAACATTACTAATTGCATTACACACACAAAACATTACTAATAGCAGTTGACATAAACAAAGCTTTTGACACAGTTCCCAGACACAACCTAATCCACAAAATAATAAAATCAAATATCTCCACTAATTTAAAGGGATGGATGGTAAATTTCCTATCAGGAAGAACAACACAAATACAATTCAGAAACAAGAAATCACGTAAAATAAACTTCAAATACAGAGTACCCAAAGGAGCAATCTTATCCTCTACCTTATTCAACTTATTCACTGCCGACCTACCAAAACCACAAACAAACCATACAAACCTAGCAACCTACGCAGACGATATCACCATTGCCACCAGTGCCCACCACACACATCAGAACCTAAATACAGCAACTAATCTACCCCAACAATACATCAACCAAATTCAAACTTAGCTGACCGATTATTATAGAATGTTTTATTTCATCACCTAATAAATCATCTATCACTCTAATCGCACAACTGACCGCCAACTCGACTTAACCATCCCCCAAATCTTCATAAGCAACATCCCAATCCCATTAAACAAAACACCCAAAATTCTTGGAGTAACACTGGATAAAAAACATAAAAAACACAACATTACAAACAGGAAACTAAACATACTAAGAACCATAGCCGGAACTGACATCAATAATAATAAACAGATATCCACCATCATATACAAAAAATACGTCCACCCAACCTTAAACTACATCTCACCAATATGGCACCCGTTCTTAACCAAGGGTAACATAAGGAAACTACAAATAACTCAAAAAAAAGCAGACAGAATTATAACAGGATGCACATCTACAACACACCAACAGCATCTACATGAAGAAACAAAAATACTACCTATAGACAAACACTTTTGAAATGATAGGCACTCAGTTCTACGCTAAAACACAAACACCACAACACCCCTGCTACACTGCACTTTCCAACCCCTTTAATCACAGGTTAAAACAACCACCATCCTCTCCGGCACTATTATGCAAGCAAATTTTGAATAACATTCAACCTCTTCAAACCAATATCTCATACACTAACAAATACACACACACACACACACACACACACACCACACACACACACCTACACACACACTAACACACACACACATACACACACTATAAACCGAAAATTATTTAAGAACCGACAACCAAATAACATACTAAATACTCATCCTCTCAGAAATAACACCGGAAATTCACTCTCTTCCAATAACCATTCAATCATCTTTGGCCAAAAGTTGCGGCCACCACGCAAACTTGCAACATTACAAATATAGGTTCAACCTTAACCAAACCACCTCAAACATTTGAACAAGATGCAACCAGGCCCCGGAAACTGTGTCACATTTCCTACTAAACTGTCCCTTTAACCAACATCCTAGGAGAAACTGGGAAATTTCTACCCTGAACGATCTGTAGAGGAGGCCGGCAGCGGCGGCAGGGTACCTGAGCGAGGTGTGGCAGCTCTAATAGTAGGGTGGGTGGCTTGGGGGTTAAAAAGTAAGTAAGTTTAAGTACATATAGTAATAACTATATATAAGTATATATATATATATATATATATATATATACTATATAAATATATACTATATTATATATATATAGGTGTATAAAAATAAGTATAAATAAGTATATATATATATATATATATAGTAACTGCCTTAACCTGGGTAATTGAACTCTTTAAAAGCTTAAATTTCATCAGTGAATAATTATATATAGTATATAATATATATATATTATTATATTTATATATATATAATATATATATAATTAAATATATATTTATATAATATATATATATATATATATATATATATATATATATATATATATATATATATATATATATATATATATATATATATATATTTATAATAATTTATATATAATATACATATATATATATATTATTGCATATAAACATTCCTTATTTCTATATATATATATATATATATATATATATATATATATATATATATATATTTCACAGAGAGCTGCTGTGTTTATATATTCTGATGCCTTTTCTTTACAGGGCGCGAAACGGAAACAATCCGTATCTTTACAAAATTTATTTCAACCCACAGGTCGGTTGCCTAAAAATACAAAAATATGTAATTAATATAAGAACATACAAAAAAAATAAAAAACAAAGTTTACATAGTGAGTACAAAAAAACGGAACTTTACAAAATTCTAAAAAATGCGAATAAGCAAAGTTAAATTTTAACTATATTATCCAATAGGTCTAATATCAATGTCATAGTTAATAAAAATTAAAAATTTAAGATTAGGAATAATACTTTCATTTAAAAATGAGACTAGTATCCAAGTTTTATTAATAAATAGGAATTTGGATTATCAAAGTTATTGAGCAAAAAAAAAAGTTTTTTTTTTTTCAAATTATAAAAAAACAGTCGGTGCATTTGGGAGCGAAATTTTAATGTAACCATTAATATACAACAATAAAAAAATGTAGCTTTACAGTCTTTAGAGCTCTCTCATTTCTCGTGATAAATAATAATAATATCATAGTAAGTTAAATATAATATAAAATGCTATGTTTCACAGTCTTTACAGCTCTCTTTTTCCCTCGATGATAATAATACATAATAATATATATAGAAAAAAATGTAGGTTTTACAATCTTTTAGCAGCTCTCTTCTTTTTCTTCGATATAATAAATATAATGAAAACGAGTTTTTAAAACTCTTTAATAATAAATTAATAAATAATAATAGAAGAAAAAATGTCTCTCTCTTTTCTCGATAATAATAATAATAAATAGAAAAAAAAATTGTAGTTTTTACAAATCTTTAACGCTCTCCTCTTTCTCGATAATAATAAATAATAATATAAATAGAAAAAAATGTAGTTTTACAATCTTTACAGCTCTCTCTTTTCTCCGATAATAATATAATATAATGCAAATTAGAAAAAATGTAGTTTTAACAAAAATCCTTAACAGCTCTCTCTTTTCTCGAATAATAATTATAATAATAATAAATAGAAAAAATGTCTCTCTCTTTTCTCGATAATAATAATAATATATTTTATAACTAGTTTTGTGGCAAACAACCAACCGGATAGAGGAAGCTAGAACTATGTAGCCCGTGCGACAAGAGGGGTTTCTACTTGCAAATAAAACTTTGGTGAAAGCTTATTTCAAGTAGTCAGAAATTAAATTATTAAAAATTAAAAATTTTGGAAAATACCAACCGGATAGAGGGAGCTAGAACTATGTAGCCCGTGCGACCAGAGGGGTCTCTACTTGCAAATAAAACTTTGGTGAAAGTTTATTTCAAGTAGTAAGTAATTAAATTATTAAAATTAAAAATTTTGGAAAATACCAACCGGATAGAGGGAGCTAGAACTATGTAGCCCGTGCGACCAGAGGGGTCTCTACTTGCAAATAAAACTTTGGTGAAAGTTTATTTCAAGTAGTAAGTAATTAAATTAATAAAATATAAAAATTTTGGAAAATACCAACCGGATAGAGGGAGCTAGAACTATGTAGCCCGTGCGACCAGAGGGGTCTCTACTTGCAAATAAAACTTTGGTGAAAGTTTATTTCAAGTAGTAAGTAATTAAATTATTAAAATTTAAAAATTTTGGAAAATACCAACCGGTCAGAGGGAGCTAGAACTATGTAGCCCGTGCGACCAGAGGGGTCTCTACTTGCAAATAAAACTTTGGTGAAAGTTTATTTCAAGTAGTAAGTAATTAAATTAATAAAATATACTAAAAGTAAGACTAATCACTTGGGTCCCGATCGTCACTACCCAAGGAGTTATATACGGTATATAGGCTTTAATTCACTGCCGCTATACATAAAAAAAAAAAAAATCAGAGCCTAATATGTTTTTAGCAAATCTTTAACGCTATTAGTAAAACCAAAAAAGAAAAAAATTAAAAGAAAAAAAGAAACGTGGTTTGCTTACCAGAACAGAAATTTGATCAATTCGGATTTCTTTAGAGCAGCGCAAACAGTTCACCATATCTCAAATACAAAAATGATGCTTGTAACGATTTGCCGAACAAAGAGAAAGGAGGAGCGGGAGGGATTGTATTTCAGTCGGGGGGGGAGAGAGATTTCCAACCGATGCGAGAAACGGAGAAGTGAGTGGGGGATTTGGGGAAACATCGTTCGATGGTTCTTTTAGCCTATCAGAAAATTGAGAAGACAAAAGAAAAGGGGGGGTTATGTTTTATCTATATTATTTTTATTTATTCAAAAAAATAAACTAGGCCTTTGAGGAAAACGTGGTTTCCTTCAAAATTTCCTATACAAAAATGTTATTCTTTGTATAGAGTCCCCCTTGCCAAAAAAATTCACTGTCTTAAACGATTTTGGCAGATGGGTTTGAGTAGACTTGCTCTATTTCGGGATACACTGGTGGAGTAGTTTTAGGTTCTGGTAATGGAGCTCTTTGAAGGACGATATGCTGGATGCTCGGTACTACCGAAGGAGCTGCCGGAGAAGTTGCAGGAGCGGACTGAATTGGACGGAATTTTATATAAAAGTAGTAGATGCCTACCGTACAAAGAATAGCAATGAAAATGGAAAATCCAGATATGGAAAATGAATGAATGTTGATTAGTTCCTGGGTCCGTAAAGTTTTGTTTATGTTATCTAACGAAGAGTCCCAATGTGGATGAATAGATTTTAATTTCAACTTTGAAGTGAAAGAAGTTATATTTGGAAGGAAGTCATGAGATGTCTGTAGGTGTTCAGGAAACTGAAGGCCTCTGGAAAGCCAGTTGGTCTGCAAGGAAGAGTGTGGAGGGTATTTGAAAGAGTAATTCTCAGATACCAGGGTGCATCCTTGGAAGAGGGAGAATAATGCACCAGTGCCTAAATTTGGCTGTTTCATAGGGCAAGAGATAGAAGCGGTTATAGGAGAGGGAAAGGAGATTAAAGTATAGTTTCCAACTTTAAGAGTGTAAGGTAACTGGTAAGGATAGATATTATAGTTACAGAATGTGGTGTTGGGTTTAGAAAGTATGGCTGACAAGATACAATCTTGATAATCTATTTGATGTATAAGATTTGAAGGAAAGCAAATGTAATTATCGTTTGAGTGCTTGCAAATATCTTCTGAAAGACTTGAGCTGTAGGTAAATTTTAATGTTTTATGGTTTAAAAAGTAATAAGGATAGGGGTTATGCAGTATGATTCTAGAATAAGTATCATTGAAAGGTGTTGGAAATGGGATGATGTTGAAAGATTCATAAGGGGTTTCTTCGGAGAAGGGTATGATGGTGGATAATATGTAGGGGTGATTTCCTTGGATATAAGACCAGGAGAAAGTAAGAAATTGGTAGAAAGTTTCACGGTTGAGAGGAAGTATTGGTTGGTGATGTAGAGTTTGGCTGCTGTTTTGAATAAGTTCAAGTATGATGTCATATGAATACAAATTTAGAGGAGTGTTATGTGTTTTGGCGTTTTCCCAGATGTTCTGAACTGTACTAATAAGATTATATATAGTATCTGAGATGGTCTTTTCTAAGTTGAGGTAAATGTTTAATTTTAAGAGCTCTTGTTGAAGCTCTATTGAAGAAATTGATGAATTTACGTACTTTGAGATGATTGTTAGGTTATCTGTTATGGCTGTTAAGGTGTTGGTATTATTATGAATTTGTTCTTTTAAATTATACAAGTGGGTTCGTGTATCTTGTAACATATCTATTCTTGTTTTGAGCTTTTGGATATCATTCATGGTGGCGGTTCCAAATAGGTATTGCAAAGCTGACCCGCCTATGTCCATAAGACCTCTTTTGATTTTCCTGGGGTGTGCTGAAGGCTGAGTTTTTACATGAGATAGAACCCAGGGATCTTTTGACAAAGCTAAGAATTTCTTTTGACTTTCGTCCAATAACCTTGTTATATAACTTAATTCTGGGGAGGTATTATTTTCATCTTGGTAAAATCTACTTCTATACCGGTTTTGCAAATAAGGAATATAAATAGATGTTAAGTTATTATTTTTGCTTACTACCCTTTGTATTTGTTGGTATATTTCCTGTGAGCACCTTAGGTCTGTATTGATTTCTAGATAGGAAGTGATGAATTTGATCTGTCCTATTCGTTTTGCTATGAATCCTGGGTGTACTTCATATTTGTTTTCTTTTTCCAGAGCAAAGGAAGTTGATAATAGTATTTGAAGGAACCAAAAAACATGCATGATTCCTGTGGGAAGATATATGAAAAATTTATGAGAGGTGGTTTATTGTGTAATGTTTGCTGTTGAAAAAAAAATATAAGTATCTTATTACTTGAAAAATGTGTTTAACTTTTTCTATTATGCATATTTAAAATGTCCATTTTCAATATGTTTTTATATTTATACGTTGGTGTAAATGTATAAATTGTTCTCCCCTTGGGGGATTTGAAAAGAAAACCAAATAACTATTCATGGCTTGTGATGTCTTGGTGGAAAACCTCTACCTCGAGGAATATGTTGTTGTGGTGGTAAATAATATTGCCTGCCACCTCTAGTTATTGTTCTTTGATGTCTGTCCCTTAAAGCCATGGGATGAGGGATGTTTGTGTTTCTCATTGGGAAATTTGGGACAAAGGTGTGATCTCTAGATCTGTTATCTGGTGGGGAAGGGGGTGATGTATTTCTAGGCGTGGATGGGGGGATAGGAATTGTGTCTTGAGGAGAAGGGAGTGGGAATGATGGAGGAGGTTGTAAAGGTTCTTGTGGGATAGGTGGAGGTGGTGGTGGTGGACGTGGTGTTGGGATCGGATGTGCTACTTTGAAGTGATATTTTGGTGGTAAGGGGGGTGGTGTTGGAGGTTGAATTTGAGCTGCTGAAGGCTGTAAGGTAGGTGCTGAAGGCTGAAAGTGAGGTGTTGAAGGTTGTGATGGTGGAGATTCATCAAAAGATAATCTAGGTGGTATGTTGGTGGGAAACCCTTTAAAGGACATTCTCTTTGGAGGGGAGGGGGAGAAAAAGAAGTTTTTCCTTGGGCTTGGTAGGTGGGCGTGGGAGGTAGGTTGTGAATGAGATTGAGATGGGGGAGTTGAGTGAGAAGTTGAAGGAAGTGGTAGATGAGAACTAGGTGAAGGAGAAGAAGGTGAAGGAGGAGGAGAAGGAGATTGAGGTGGATGATGAGAAGGTTGAGGTAGGGGAGGTGAATCAGATTGAGGTGGGGAAGGAGGTTGGGGAGGTAAAAGATTTCTCTGTGGTGATTGCAAAGAAGGTGGAAGTTGTCTCTTAAAATAGATGGTGTTGGGAATTGGCGGGGTGGGGGGAGGGGGAGGGGGTTGAATATGTTGAACTATATTAGGAGGGGGTTTATTAGATGGTACAAGATCACTTTTTGGTTTGGTAGTAGAAATTGGAATGTTATTAGCTCTTAGTTTAGTTATTTTTATGTTATCCCTGTGCACAATAAAAGTTTTTGAAGTTTTTAAACATTGCAAAAGTAACTTATTGAAATGAACTAACTGTTTGACCAAGAACGGGCCGGTCCACTTCGAAAACAATTTCGGACTTTGCCCTGGTCTCTTGACGTCAATTACAAACACATAATCGCCAACCCTAATCGGAGTTGAGGTTGCCTTTTTATGTTGTTTATTCATTTGTGTTGTTGTTTCATGCTGAAGATGTTGGCGAGCCTGGTCTCGAATGAGATTAGCCCTTTCAGCAAGGTCTTGAATGTAACTGTGAATAGGTTTTTGAGGTTCAGATCCTTTAGTAAAAGGAGAGATGTAATTAGGAAGATCCCATGGAAGGCGTTTGTTGTACGTGTACAATAAGAAATGTGGGGTGCAACCGATAGAAGAGTTGAAAGTGGAATTTATTGCAATTTGAGTGAAAGGAATTAATTTACCCCAATCTGTGTGGTTCGAGTTGACATAGTGTCTCAAATGATTTGCAATCTTCAACATTTCTCTCTCGGAGATGCCGTTTGCTTCTGGTCTTCGAACGACGATGTTTACTGCTTTTACACCCCACTGCTTACAAATCTCTTTGAAGAAGTGAGAAGTTAGTTCGGGGGCCCTATCAGACACTACTACTTCAGGTGTACTATGGCGACATATAACTCTCTCTAGCAATGCCTGTGCTATATCTTTAGCTGTGTGCTGAACAAGAGGGACGAGTTCCACATATCTTGTGAGACTGTCCTTCATCACCAATATATACTTGGCCTTAGTCTCCTTGCAGGTAGGTAGAGGGCCCAACACATCTAGATGGAGCCTGGAGAACGGCTCCAGCGGGAGAGGGTAACTCTTTATTTCTGCACCTTTTGGTTTGTTACCTTTAACTCTCTGGCATGAGACGCAAGTTGTGCAATATTCTTTGACCAGAGTATGCAATCTTGGAAATATATACTTTTCCCTGATTCTATACACTGTTCTCTCAATGCCACAATGTCCAGATGGGAGAGAGTCATGGTTAAATAAACTCAATGATAGAATGGATCATTGAGTCAGGTACTTGGAGTAGGAATGTGCCATCCTGTGTTGCATAATGTAAAATGTCGTCAATGAGGACGTGCGGAAAAGTGTCAGCCGTAACGTCCTGGTGCTGAAGAGGTTTATTGTGAGAGAGTAGAGGCTTGGCAAAATCATAAAGATCTTTCAGTCTATCGCAGGCCTTTTGTTCTCTCACAAAGTTTTCTTTTGTTAGATGAAAGCTTGTTTTTGGGAGAATTGTGTTTTGAGTGAGCGTGTACGTTAGAGGGGGTGGGTTGCGGCTTAAGTAGTCCGGAACTACATTGAGTTTTCCTTGTTTATAAATTATGGTAGGATTAAAATGTTGGATATATAAATTCCACCGCTCGAGTCTCCCAGAGAGTTGTTTGTGTCTGATGAGATGGATCAAAGGTTGGTTATCGGTGATGATGGTCACTTCGTAACCAAAAATGGTGTTACGGAATTTGCGCAGTGCAAACACAATCGCCAGAGCTTCCAACTCCAGAGTATGATAATTTGTTTCCGCTTTAGAAAGTGATCTGGAAATAAAGGAGAGGGGTTTCTCCTTATTGTTGTTATCTAATTGATATAGAACAGCTCCCAGAGCAATATTTGAAGCGTCAGTGTTGATGAAAAATGGCTTTTTGTAGTCTGGGTAACACAACTGTGGTTGTAATAATAACTTGTTTTTAAGTATTTCAAAAGCCTCAGCTTGCTCGGGACCCCAGATGAAGGTGCTGTTCTTTTTGATGAGTTGTGTAATTGGCTTAATAGTTTGTGAGTACCGGTCTAGTAAATGAGAAAAATAATTAAGAAACCCAACAAGAGACCGCGTTTCTGAGACGTCAGTGGGTGGCTTAAAAGCTGTAAGAGTTTTAAGTTTTATGGGATCTGGGCTTATACCCTCTTTGGAGATTTTGAAACCGAGAAAAAGGAGAGAAGTTCTTAAAAATTTACACTTCGAAAGCTTCATTTTTAGCCTGTTTTTCCGAAATGCATCAAAGACATTCTTTATGTTTTCAAGATGGTTTTCCAGAGAAGTGCCCATGATAAGGACGTCGTCGAGGAAAACTCTGCAAGCGTCACCTAAGAGATGATGTAAACATAACTCCATTAGCTTCGCAAAAGCACTAGGTGCATTTGCTAGCCCATAGTTTAGACGCGTGGGGCAATACTGGCCTCTGGTAGTTCGGAAAGCAAGGAGCGGTTGTGTTTCTTTCTCAATTTCCATCGCCGTGTACCCCTGTTTGAGGTCAAGGGAGCTAAAGATAGAATTATTTCCTAGAGAGCTTAATATGTCATTTATGCAGGGTATGGGGAATCTCGTAACAATTGTATGTGAATTTAAAAATCTATAGTCGACCACTACTCTTGCCTCCCCGCTCTTTTTTGGAATGATCAGGAGCGGTGCTGAATGTTCGCTTGAAACCGGTCTGATATAGCCTTTGTGCAGGGAGTCTTCCACCCACTCCTCAATATGTTTTATGTATTTGTGGGGGAGGCGGTATTGTGGTCGGTACAATACTTTTGGTGCGTCGTCTTTGAGTGTTACACTAAACTTCATTAGTGGACAGATCGGTACTTCATCATCTTCCAAAGCAATAATGTCTTTGTAAGACATGAGAAGGTCCACTAAATTTTCCAGCTGCTGAGGATCTGTAAGCGTTGCACACTCGTCCTCTTCATTTTTAAAAGACTCTTGAACGATTTCTTTATATGTTTTTCGCAGTTTCGCTGCAGAAATACCTTTAGACGAGGTGGCTAGATTTACGTGTGAAGTTTCCAAGGGGGTATCAATGGTAAAAAGAGGATTCGCTGTTGTCAAAAAGGAGTTTGTTTGCAATGTATGTTGTGCGGCGGACATATTAATAATATCTAAAAGAACTTGGCCCTGGTTAACAGTGCTCATGACACTACCAATAAATATACAATTGTGGAGGAAAGACTTTTCAGAGGTTAAGACGAGGTGGTCAGGAGGGGGGGTGAGAGCTAAAGAAAGAGCATTTACAGACAGTGTGGTTTTAGAGTAAGGGTCAAGGTGGACCGTTTCAATGACCGATAATTTATATGTAGTATCAGTGTTAATCATTAAATCATTTGCAAAGTTTGTATCTTTAGGGTAGAGAGGCAAGGAAGTGTTGTGATTTACTTGAGGTTTAGGAAGGCTTTGACGTTGTGGGTATATAGGAATTAGTGGCATAGAGATGTAAGCTGTATCAGACATAACAGAGATAGTGTTTTTGTGAGCTTCAAACCTAATTTGTGGCTGAGTTAAAAAATTAGTTCCTAAAAGTAAATCGGCTTTAAATCCGCAAAGTGAGTCATCTATAACAATAAAATTTACAGGAACCACTATGTTTTTAATGTGTATGTGCAAAAGGGTGGTACCAATTTGATTAAAAATATCCCCGGTAATCGACTTCAAAGTTAGAGGAGTGTTTACTAGCGGTATCTTTATTCCAAATTTTGTTTCTAATTCTACTATAAGAGATTTTTTTGAAAGGCTTGAATTAGAACCTGTATCTAAGAGGAAGCGTTTATTGTTTAATGTATAAGAGTTAAAAGATATATCAGTATCGAGAAAGTAAGCTGGTCCAATGAGTGATTTGTATGTTGTCTTTTCATCTTTGATTATGTTTGTATTGTTTGCAAATGATGAAGACAAAGTTAGCTCCGGTGGGATAGTGCTTTGAGAACTACTGTGTTTAGTGCTTGAAGTTGAAAAAGATGATGATTTTGTTTGAGGTAGAGTGATATTAGAGTCTATTATAGGTGTGATTTGAAGTAGCACCAATTTTGAAAAAATACAGGTGGTGAGAAGGGAAAGTTTCCAATATGGGCTATACGGCGGTGACTTTTGTGATGGGGCAGTGTGTGGAATCGATTTCTTTTTTCCTCTAAATTTGATTATAATGTTGTGGTTGTGAGTTTGAAAATGGAACTGCGTCATTAGTGAAAGAGGAGGAATAAGTTTCTACTTGAGGAGGAGAGAGAGAGTTGGTATAGAGATTTGAAGTGAGAATTTCAACTGGAGAGGAGCTAAATGGAGGGTGAGGCTCTAAATATTTCTCAAATGATGGTTCTGGGGGCGAACTATCCTGCACAGAAACATGAGTGTGAGAATTTAACAAAGAGTCTGAAAACATAGCCTCACTAAAGTTTAAAATGGTATCTGAGGAGTCGTTTTGAGTGGGGGGTGGAGGGTGGGGTGGAGGGTCCTGAGAGAGATTCACTTTTGTAATAGTTTGAGCGTGCTTAGAAGGAGAAGAGAGATCTATATTAGACATTAATGAGGGGGAGAGATCATAGTTTTTAATTAAATCTAGGAAAGAATGTGAGGAATCTGTGAAATGGAATGGTAACATATAATCAGAACAGGAAGGAGAGGTTTTAAAACTATGCTGAGTGTGTTCAAAAGGTAGGTCCAATTTGGAATTTTCATTTAAAATTAAACATCCCTATCTAAAAATCAAGATGGTGGGAGTAAAGTATATCGTAATATCTAGAGAAGGTGCTATGCTAGATAATAGATTTACTTTTGTCATTGTGCTATACTGTACAAGATATTCTTTTCTGTCTGATGAGGGGTTCATAGTGCAATTTCTTACCGAGCTGTTTTCATACAACCAAACTGTATTACTGATATCTCATAGCCTAAATTCTCATGCTCCGCAGTGTAGCATCAATGCTCATAGCATAGCACTCTATCTAGTGCATTCAGCGTGTTATAGTAAAACCTATTCGCATTACCTCAAATGTGGCATACTATTTTGAGTAGCGAACAGTATTTCCCATCTTCTATTCCTTCCTGATGCTTCATTCTGCGTTGAAGCCAAGGATCAAGGTTCAATGCATACACTTTCATTTCTTTCCTCATTTTTCCTCTATATGCGGGCATATCGTGCTAAACTGCGAATCATCCAGGACCTTTTTCATGCATAGTTCTACTGCTTTTACTGTCCGCAATTGCGGTTGTAGCTTGAGAAGGGGTCCTATTCCACATCCTAGGATTACTAAAATGGGCAATAGGGTTAACCCTTGTGAGGTGTGAAAGCTCTGAGGTGGATTTTCCATTTACGTCATGTTCTACTTGAACTGTTTCTGTACCCATAGGTATTACTACCTCATTAAAATTATTATTAATATTAAAAGAAATATTATTATTGCAATTTGAAG
This sequence comes from Trachelipus rathkii, assembly GCA_015478945.1. Lineage (NCBI taxonomy): Eukaryota > Metazoa > Arthropoda > Malacostraca > Isopoda > Trachelipodidae > Trachelipus > Trachelipus rathkii. Next base: position 18,434 of record JABUQX010003873.1, on the reverse strand, counting down.
AAGTAAAATTATAAAAATCATTTGTAAAATTACCAACCACCTGGTCTTTTAGACCTTGTTGAGATTCTTGAGCAGGAGGACCCCTAGAAAGGAATACATATGGATTAAAGTTATCGCTTATAAAATCTACAGATCCTCCCGGCGTCTCATTTTGTACCTCCTCTGGAACATCTTGGGATACCTCATCGTCTACAGCGTACACTGAACTGAAATGGAAAGAAGAAATATTGTGGTCCCTATCTAGTATATTGTGTGCTTGTGAGCTAAGTGTGACAGCAATGGCGGGTTCGTCTTGATCACACATATACTTCTGAACATTTTCTGCGTTTACATATTTTATATTTTTATCTCTCTTTTTATCAATTCCACTCTCTGAAGGTAACAACACCTCATCTTCAGGAGAGTTCGAAGTTTTAAAAGAGAGCGAGTTAGCGTTTTGATTTCCATTTATAGTTGCTTGAGGATCGGCTTTATTTAAATTTGTAACTGAAATATTCTGAGAGGTGTCATCGGAGTGAGCATTTAGATGATAGTTTTCAAGCCATTTGTGTGAAATATTTTTGAAATCATCCTTTTGAGCAGCGGTGCCCATGTTAAGTACATGAAATTTCCTCTCAGTTACATTATTATAGTTATTTAAATAATTTATATTTTGAACATTAAGTGACCTCCTTTCAACATTAGTAGAGTGTGTTTTAGCATTAATTTTACTTGAATCATTAAAATAATTAGTATCTAATCTGGTACGTGAAACATGGTTTTCAACATTCTCGTGAAATGATTTGCATGAGATAACATTTTTAAAACTTTTATAATTTCGCGGAGCATTTAAATAATAATAGTTCATATTTGCATGAGAAGCATTTTCAAAGTTTACATTACAATTTGTATTATTTTTATTTATAAAAATATGCGACTGAGAATCATTGTGATCTACATTTATAGGTGCATTCAGATTACAAAGAGATGTGGGGCGCGTTACAACATTCAAATTTATATCTAAAATCTCTTTTGAACTTGATTTGAGTTTACAATCATATTTTGTTTTTTTATACAAAAAGCCCTTTTTAATAAATGTAGTATGAAAATTAGGTGCATTTAATTGAACATTGGAACAAAAGTTATAATCGTTATCAAAGTTAGCGGTAGGCAAAACATTTAAAATTGTGTTTTTACTCAAATTTTGAGAACCATCTTTAATAATATTTTCAAAATATGCCTTGTGAGTGGTGGCGTTTCTGTGATTTATCACATTCAGAATTGCGTCGAAAGCTCCAAGAGTGGTGGAACTGCTACTTTTACCATATTTATTGTAGTTATCAAATTGTTGCCTCTGGGGGAGGGATGCTGAAACATTCTGATAGTTATGTAGCGATTTGGATCGGTCTGGAGCGTCAGTATAATCATTTGGGGAGAAATGTTGATGGAGAGAGATTGGTTTCTCGGTAATAGATTTCTTCATATTATGTTAGGAAAACGGTTTCTTCTGAGTGTGACGTGGTAATATAATATTTCCTCTGCATTATCAGTATGAATATTCGTGGTGAGAATTATATGCTTGTGAGGAACGTGTGCCTTTTGAGCGTGATTTGGCAACGTTTTTATTGTTTATCAATTTATAGAGTGAAATTTGCGATAAAACTTTTATCATAAAGATGAGTAACATATGCCCCTCCAATATGGCAAAATGTGAATAATTTCGTGTAGTCTTCAATTTGGACGATTAGTAGTAAAAATAAAATTTCCCCAAGAGTTTACTTTAATTTCTACGTTAAAGAAATGGCTATTTTTATTGAAAATATTCAAAAGGGGTGTATAAAAAGTTAACTTTTTAAAAAAAATACTAATTGAATTTAGGCTTTTAGTAAAAAAGTACGTGAAAAATGGTGCTAACCTGTTAAGTGCTATTGTTCCTTATGATTTCCTTCTGGCAACCAATGGGTATGTTCTGGAGAGCTTCCGTGATTTGCCAAATGTTTGTATCATTCAGAAGATTTGGGCGTCACTTTCACAGCGAGACTGCTGTGTTTAGATAATCTGATGCCTTTTCTTTACAGGGCGCGAACGGAAACAATCGTATCTTACAATATTTATTTCAACCCACAGGTCGGTTGCCTAAAAATACAAAAATATGTAATTAATATAAGAACATACAAAAAAAATAAAAAACAAAGTTTACATAGTGAGTACAAAAAAACGGAACTTTACAAAATTCTAAAAAATGCGAATAAGCAAAGTTAAATTTTAACTATATTATCCAATAGGTCTAATATCAAGGTCATAGTTAATAAAAATTAAAAATTTAAGATTAGGAATAATACTTTCATTTAAAAATGAGACTAGTATCCAAGTTTTATTAATAAATCGGAATTTGGATTATCAAAGTTATTGAGCAAAAAAAAGTTTTTTTTTTTTTGTTTTTTTTTTCAAATTATAAAAAACAGTCGGTGCATTTGGGAGCGAAATTTTAATGTAACCATTAATAACAACAATAATAAAAATGTAGCTTTACAGTCTTTAGAGCTCTCTCATTTCTCGATGATAATAATAATAATCATAGTAGTAATAATAATAAAATGCAGTTTCACAGTCTTTACAGCTCTCTTTTTCCCTCGATGATAATAATAATAATAAAAATAGAAAAAAGTAGTTTTACAATCTTTACAGCTCTCTCTTTTCTCGATAATAATAATAATAATGAAACGTAGTTTTACAATCTTTAATAATAATAATAATAATAATAGAAGAAAAATGTCTGTTTCTTTGCCCCAATAATAAATACGAGAAAAATGTAGTTTTACAATCTTTACAGCTCTCTCTTTTCTCGATAATAATAATAATAATAATAAATAGAAAAAAATGTAGTTTTACAATCTTTACAGCTCTCTCTTTTCTCGATAATAATAATAATAATAATAAATAGAAAAAAATGTAGTTTTACAATCTTTACAGCTCTCTCTTTTCTCGATAATAATAATAATAATAATAAATAGAAAAAAATGTCTCACTCGTTTCTCGATAATAATAATAATAATTTAAAACTAGTTTTGGCAAACACCAACCGGATAGAGGAAGCTAGAACTATGTAGCCCGTGCGACAAGAGGGGTTTCTACTTGCAAATAAAACTTTGGTGAAAGCTTATTTCAAGTAGTAAGTAATTAAATTATTAAAATTAAAATTTTGGAAAATACCAACCGGATAGAGGGAGCTAGAACTATGTAGCCCGTGCGACCAGAGGGGTCTCTACTTGCAAATAAAACTTTGGTGAAAGTTTATTTCAAGTAGTAAGTAATTAAATTATTAAAAATTAAAAATTTTGGAAAATACCAACCGGATAGAGGGAGCTAGAACTATGTAGCCCGTGCGACCAGAGGGGTCTCTACTTGCAAATAAAACTTTGGTGAAAGTTTATTTCAAGTAGTAAAGGTAATTTCCAATTATTAAAAATTAAATTTGGAAAAAAATACCAACCGGATAGAGGGAGCTAGAACTATGTAGCCCGTGCGACCAGAGGGGTCTCTACTTGCAAATAAAACTTTGGTGAAAGTTTATTTCAAGTAGTAAGTAATTAAATTATTAAAATTTAAAAATTTTGGAAAATACCAACCGGTCGGAGGGAGCTAGAACTATGTAGCCCGTGCGACCAGAGGGGTCTCTACTTGCAAATAAAACTTTGGTGAAAGTTTATTTCAAGTAGTAAGTAATTAAATTAATAAAATATACTAAAAGTAAGACTAATCACTTGGGTCCCGATCGTCACTACCCAAGGAGTTATATACGGTATATAGGCTTTAATTCACTGCCGCTATACATAAAAAAAAAAAAAAAAAAAAAACCTAAATGTTTTTAACAAAACAGTAAAGGATAATAGTAAAAGAAAAAAGAAAAAAATTAAAAGAAAAAAGAAACGTGTTTGCTTACCAGAACAGAAATTTGATCAAATCGGATTTTTAGAGCAGCGCAACAGTTCACCATATCTCAAATACAAAAAGGATGCTTGTAACGATTTGCCGAAAAAAGAGAAAGGGGGGGGGGGAGGGATTGTATTTCAGGGGGGGGGGGGGGAGATTTCCAACAGATGCGAGAAACGGAGAAGTGAGTGGGGGGATTTGGGGAAACATCGTTCGATGGTTCTTTTAGCCTATCAGAAAATTGAGAAGACAAAAGAAAAGGGGGGGGTTATGTTTTATCTATATTATTTTTATTTATTCAAAAAAAAAATAGGCCTTTGAGGAAAACGTGGTTTCCTTCAAAATTTCCTATACAAAAATGTTATTGCTTGTGGTATATATAGTATATAATATATAATATATATTATATATATAATATAAGTATATTTAGGATATATATATATATATAATATATATATATATATAGTAGTATATATATATATTATAGTATATATATATTTATATGTACAACGGGTATATATATACGGCCTATTATATATATTATATATATATATATATATATATTATATATATATATATATATATAGAATATTATTATATATATATATTATTATATATATATATATATGTATATATTGATATATATATATAAATCGATTTTCGAAATTAGAATTTTCCAACATTTTTAAATTTTTAAATCAAACGTTTCGGATAAATGTCTATCATCATCAGTGTATTTGAGAAACATTTCGCATTCCACAATAAAACTATATAAAACTTCGTTGATAAATTAACAAAAGGATTGTTGCGACCTTGCGACACTCGAACGAAATCGCTGGGAAAACGATTAAAAATACAAAACTGAGAAGTGAATACTGGTTGGTTGGTTGTTATTTAACATCAAATGAACGGGACCTATGTACAATGGAAAAGTACACTGACTAGAACTTGAAACAAATTTTACAAATAACTCTACTACCACTGTACTACTACTCTACTACCTACTACTTAACAAATTGATACTACTAGCTAATAATAATAATAATAATACATAAAGATTATAAATAATAATAATAATAATAATAAAAATAATAATAATAATAATAATAATAATAATAATTAAACACTAATAATGGTTTTGAAGCTGCACCAACAATGTCATGGAATAAATAGCTTTATTGAGCTATTATTATTATTATTATTATTATTATTATTATTATTATTATTATTATTATTATTATTATTATTATTATTATTATTATTATTATTATTATTATTATTATTATTATTATTATTATTATTATTATTATTATTAAGAGATGGGTTGATAGTTTTGATAAAAAGAGGGACTCCAAGATTCTCCCGTCTGTTTCTGATCGAAATGATTTGAGTATCGAGAAGTTTTTTGAGGAGATTGGGTGGTCCTGTGACATGGCATGCTCTCTTATGGCCGAATATTCGGGATTGGATAAGGGCCGACCTGTACGAAAAGAGAGACCTCTGTGCTTAGGTATCCTAATCACTAATTGTATGATAGTTTCCTACCTACGCAATGCAGCGTTGCAGTTTGCACACAAATATTTTATATCAGCACAGGATTTTAAGAAGACAGGGAGGCATCTCTTTGGAGCTAAAGCACGAACTATATGCTATGGGAAATCAACGCAAACAAATCTGAAGTCAAATTGGAAAAAGATGGGTTAAATTCTTTAAGTAACCTGACCAGGTCTATAGAGCAGGATCCAGGTATGGTAGTCTTACGTAAGATTTCTTTCTTTTGGTACATCGTACTGACATGGAAGTTTTTTTAGACCAAGTAAGAGACCAATCTTCTTTTGAAAAGTATTGTACTCTGAATAGATATTGTAAATGAAAGTTTCTTAAATATAGTCCATTTTTCTTTATGAAGTAGGTAACTCGTATTTGTGCATACCTATTTTTATATGTTTTCTATCTATTGACTAGCGTAAATGCTGCCCGTTATATCCAAAGGGGAATAGAGCCTCGATATAGCTAGTTCAATGGATGTTGAGGTGGGTTTCCGGTATATTGATGTATGAAATTTGTTTTCCCTCTCTCCACACACACACCAAGAAATGGTAACCTTTCTACTTCCTCCTCCTCCTCCTTTGTAAATCGGATGTTCGGATGTTTGTTCTTACAATGTTCCAGAAATAAGCGAGATGAAATCGTTCTCTAAACAGTACAAAACAATCTTCGACATATCTCAAATAGAGAAGAGGTTTGAAGTCTAAGGGGCAGTTTTCCAACCAGATCACTTCATGAAATGCCAAAAAGGCATTAGCAAAGGAGAGTCCCAGGGGGGAACCAATTGCCATACCATTCGTTTGTTGGTAAAGCGAGTCATTAAAGAGGAAAATTGTATCTTCAGTTGCCAGTTGTAGTAGTTTTTAAATTGGGAGAATAAAATTCAGAACTTTTATATTGAGTTATCCTATTAAATTATTTTTACTTTTTATACAATGAGTTGGTTATAATATCTGCTGTTTCTTTGACGGGTATGTTTGTAAAAGGTGACTCAATATCGAAGCTGGTTCATCATAAAACTGTCGGCGATGATTTATTAATTAAATTGAAAAATGAGATGAGTCATTTAACCGTGGTATTGATTTTGTGAATTAAGGGCCTAATATTAATGGCTCGATTCATGGCCTACCTAAGACACACAAGCCGAAACTGCAATAGCGCCCCATCCTCCCTCGGCTATCAACTCACCTACGTGTAATTGGGCCAAGTTTCTTGTTACATATATTAGGCCAGGGGTGTCAAACTCATTTACCGTGGAGTGCCACACTGACTCAAAACAGTCCTCTTGGGCCGCAAAATTTATATATATATATATAATATTATATATGACTATATACTATACATTTGATAGGGTGTCCTCATACTATTTTATCCTACTATAGGAGGCTATAACTACTCTATACTTATTACTATTACCTTCCTTACCGTATATGTATATATTATACTGGCTATATCGTGAGTAATATATATATACACTCACGTTCCTATATATATTTTTATTTATATTGTATTGCTATATATATATATAATATATGATATATTTTGCTACTTATATTATTATATATATATATATATAGGATATGGAAAGCGTTTTATAAATGGTTTGATACAATGACTTGATAAAGTTTGATATAATTCAAATGGTTTGGAAAGATTTGATAATTGTCATATGGTTTGGGCGCATGGGAAAATCGCTTGGATGTGCCACGCCTGCGCCCACTGCGCGCGCTCGTGGTTTGTATCTAGCTACCTGCCTATTTTAGGCCTTTAACAGTTAAACGGAATCTGCTGAAGGAGAGTAGTGGTGAGTTATGTCAGATGCGAGAAGAAAGTGCGTTTATATGATGAGTGGCAGGGGTTTTGTGAGCGGGGTTTGTTCAGCTTGCCCGGGCGGTTGTGGAGGGACACATTGACGAGATATCGAGTCTGGGAGGGTCCGTCGCGTATCACATGAAAACTCAGGGTGGTTATTAATGGATTGCGGCGATTTCTCACTGGGTTATGCGTTCTGCGTCATGTTCTTTATCTACTACTTTCTCTGTTCGGTGTATGCTACGTTTCCAACTCTGAGCATCGCACATCTTGGGATAGGAATGTGTGTATAAACTATATACTATTCACATTCTCATACTTGTATATTAACGTTTAATATTATATACTATATATATATCTACTTTTGTGATATATATATATACTATCTACATATTTATATCATCTGCTAGTTATTCCTTTATCGTTAGATGTGTCTCACTGCCTATTCATTGGATTTATTATATGATGGTCATAGACGGGTATAGTAGCACTTTACCCTATATATTGGTATTTTGTGATAAGATATAATCACTATCTCTGAACTACTTATAGTATATATATATGACCATATTTTTATACTTATATATATATCTATATATCTACTATATCATTTTTACTCACGTAATGCTTTATATACTGATAATAGCTATAAGTTTATATTATAAGGTTCTAGGTATATTATATGTGGGTGAGGTGAGTGTATTATATTATCTCACTCTACTTCACTATCCACTCTTCCATTGAAATCGCGAGATAGCTAAGGTTGTCGTAACGAGATCGGAAAAGGGAAAGCGAGGTGAGAAGAACAACTCGCACATACAGCTCCGAAAAGAGCCACTTACGCCCCTCAGTACCAATTAATTAAGTTGAGAACTCATCGCGTCAGAAAATCACCCTATAAGTTCCATGAGTTATCCGCGATGGGACCCTCACTATGGTAGCTCGTCAATGTAAGGGTTCATCCTTGGCCCAGGGGGCCACACCCATACCCCCTCACAATCCCCCGCCATTTTTACTTGGTTATACACCTTTCCTTCTCCCCTCTAACCAAACTCACCTTTTTCTCCTTCACATTCGTTTACTGACTCAATCCCACTTTTCTTCGTTGCGGTTTTCGACACCCTGCTCGCCCCCCCCCCTCCCTGGCCGCTTTGCTTTCAGCGGTCCGTTTGCGCTAAGAGAGCTCGCCACTTATACATTCGCCGGTAACCAACCGACCTTCAGATCTTTTCATCCTATCGTTGTGCCTTTTATTGTATCCTAACCCATCTCCACACTACTTTAATTCTAGTGAGCGCTGCATCTTACCCCTTCTCTTCACAACCACAACCACTCTCCTAATCGTTCATTCCATCACTTCTTTCTCACAACTTCTTCTCACACACTCAGCACCCCTAAAGAATTAGTCTACTTTTGAACACCATTGAACTTTAGATCTTACTCTTATTGTACTGGCCCAGACCTATGTCTCCACTGACGCCTTTGATATACACATGTAGCCAATTACTTCTGCCTCTACCCTCATGTAGACCCTAGCACATCGCATACGCCTTTAGATCATCAGAAATTTTCTTCTGTATGTCTTTTCTCGGTCTTGTTTTTATCACTCATACTTGTATTCTACCTGTACCCTTAATAGGGTTAGTTAGGCTTTTTACGTATTACTTTACCCTATACCGGTATATTACGTGAGAGTATTATATATCTATAACCATTAACCATATAATATATATAGTATATATATATATAGTACTCATATATATATATTATATACTATATATTATCTATATATATATATATATATATATAGTATTAGTCATTTCTATATATGATAGGTGATGAATTGGTTAGAGCGACAACTATCGCTTAAATCCCAATATCTCAAAAACTACAATAAGCCACAGGGTAAAAGGAATACCTTGCTCGGAAGATGCTGGTCCAATTTTTTAGGGCGGAAAAATGTCAAAAAAAAAACCACAAAAAAAAAAAAAAAAAAAAAAAAAATATATCATATATCCTCAAAAACTTACAATAGCTACAGCGAAAAGGAATAAATATTTGGAATCCTGGTAAAAATTTTAGATAGGAATGTAAAAAAAATAAAAAAATAAAATATTTATTGGCTAATAATTATAGTATACATGATTAGAGAGCTATTTCGAGACCTTTTATTTGGTTCTCTCGTTAAAATAAATAGACTTTATTAAATTTGGCTTTTTTTTCTTTTAGCTAAAGAATACCCACCAGGGTATACGCGCACCGATGGCAGGAGTTCGGGGTCTCTCGGCCTTCCGGGGAACTACGGGGTAAGGGACTAATTCCCCCCTCCTGGGAGGGTCTCCGGAACCCCCGCTCTTGGTATTTGGGTGTGGCGCGGGGGTTCCTCCACCCCTCCCCTATGGGGTATGGGAAAACGCTCCCCCACTGTGTTCCCAGTCGGCTCGAGCCCCTTAACAAAGAATAAATACTTTCACGAGGGAGTAATATATATATATAGTATTTGAGTTAAAAATTGCTCCTAAAAACAAAAAATAGCCAATATTTACTTTTCATTTATCTTACTTTTATTATTTTATTTTTTAGCATTTTCCTACTAAAATTTTACAGAGATTCCAAAAGTGATTCCTTTCGCGTAAGCCTATTGTAGTTTCTGAGATATTGATTTTTTTTTTTTTTTATGTTTTTTTTTTTTTTTTTTTTTTGTACATTATCCTCGCCTAGAGGCTTTTGCCAGGATTCCACTGTATGCTTTTCGCTGTAACTATTCGTTATGTTTTTGAGATAGGAAGTCGATGATAGTTGTCGCTCTAGAACCATTTCACCTTATATATGCATATTACTCTATATAGTTATTTAGATATATTTTAATAGTTATATTATATTATCATATATATATATTATATATACGTATATATATATGTAACTATTATATTATATTTATATATATATATAATAATTATCTCATATATATATATATCATTATCACCTACGTATATATATAGTCAGGGTTCCTAGGTCGGTTTCGTCATGTATATGATACTTATTATGCTATTTCCGTTATCTATTACCTAATAGCTGTATATTGATATATATATATATATATATATAGTATGCTATTGGTAGTAGCTGACTTATTATCCTATTATTATATTCTATTACTAAATTCTCGAATAGTTAGGTATTATAGGTAACTATACTATTATATGACGTATAATACTCATCTTATATATATTATATATAATATGGTCAGCGTTTCCATTGTCCGTCATATGTATCTTAAAACTATTAATGCTACAGTAAAACGATACATTGCTGGAATTCTGGTCCAATGCTGGTCCCTGGAATGTAAAAAAAAAAAAAAAAAAATTATATCTCAAACTACAATACTACAGCGAAAAGGAATAATTTTTGGAATCCTGGTAAAATTTACATAGAAATGTAAAAAAAAAAAAAAAAAAAAAAATTATTGTTTAATTATATGTTTAATATGATTAGAAGCCCTATTTAGAGACCTTTTTATTGTTACTCGTTAAAATTAATAGACTTTCTATTAATTTTTTTTTTTTTTTTTACTAATGAATACCCCAAGGGTATACCGCAAAGAATGCAGGAGTCGGGGTCTCTCGGCTGTGCCGGGGAACTACGGGGTAGGACTAATTCCTCCCCTACGGGGAGGGTCCGGAACCCGCTCTTTGGTATTTGGGGTGTTGCGGGTTCCTCCGCCCCCCTCGGGGTAATGGAAACGTCCCCGCCTATTTCCCCGTCGGCTCGGGAGCCCCGCTAGTGTGCGTATAAAGCAAATTTAATAGAAAGTCTATTTATTTTAATCGAGAACGCACTTAAAAAGTCTCTAAATAGCTTCGCTAATCATATTACTAATAATTATTAACAATTTTTTGTTATATTATTATTATTTTACATTTTCTTATGTGTAAGATTTTACCAGGATTCCAAAAAGTATTCCTTTTTCGCTGTAGCTATTGTGTTTTTTGGAGATTTTTTTTTTTTTCTTTTTTTTTTTTTTTTTTTTTTTTTTTTTACATTGCAATTTTTATTGACCAGCATTTCAGCAATGTATTCCGTTTTTATACTGTAGCATTAATGTTTTTACAAGATACATATGACGGACAATGGAAATGCTGGCCTATATATATATATATATATATATATATATATTATATATCTATAATATATATATATATATATATATATACTATTATTAATAATATATATATATATATAATATATATTATATATATATATTATATATATATATAGCATATATATTAAATAATATATATATATATAAATATATATATTATTATACATATATATATATATTACTATTATATAATATATATATATATCTATTATATATTATATATCTATATATTATATATATAATATATATACTATAAAAATAGTATATATATATATATTATATATATATTTATATATATATATATATAGTATATATATATAATATATATTATATATATATATATATAACTTATATTATATATATTTATTATATATATATATATATATATATATATATAATATATATATCTATTATAATATTATATATTATTATTATATATATATATTAATATATTTAATATATATAGGTGAAGGTTACCATAAAGGAAGGAAAACTATAAGTACTTTTGAGGAAAAGGTTTATTTAGAAGAAAATTTTACTATATATATGTAGAACATGAAAGGCAGTGGTATTTAAAAAAAAAAAAAAAAAAAAAAAAAAAAATTTAATTTTTTGATATAATTAACTTCGAGACGCATGCTTGTGTGGTACTTTTTAGATCGTGCAACATTTTTTTTAAATGGTTTGCGAGTTTATATTTATTTTTTATTTTTTTTTTTAAAACTAATGGGTACCCCAGGGTATACCGCACCGATGGCAGGAGTCGGGTTCTCTCGGTGCCCTTCCGGGGAACGACAGGGTTGGACTATTTCCTCCCCTCCGGGGAGGGTCTCCGAACCCGCTCTTTGGTATTTGGGCGTGTCGCGGGGGTTCCTCCGCCCTCCCTACGCGGGTATGGAAAAGCGTCCCCGCTCTGTTCCCTCGGTCGGCGTCGAAGCCCCTACTTGGCCGTGTAACATCTTTATATATACAGTAATTTTACGCACGGCCAAGTAGGGGTCGAGCCGACGGGGAACCAGAGGGGGGACGTTTTCCATACCCTGTAGGGGAGGGGCGAAGAAGCCCCCGCGACACCCAAATACCAAAGAGCGGGGTTCCGGAGACCTCCCCGGAGGGGGGAATATAGTCCTACCCCTGTCGTCCCCGGAAGGCCGAGAGACCCCGACTCCTGCATCGGTGCGGTATACCCTTGGTTCATTAGTTTGTACAAACTTAAAAATAAATATAAACTAGCAAACCATTAAAAAATGTTGCACGATCTGAAAAGTACCGCGACAAGCATGCGTCTCTGGAAGTAATTATATAAAAAAATAAAAAAAAAAAAAAAAAAAATAAATACATGCTTTACTGAAATAATGGAAACTTATCTCTAATAAACTTTTCTCTAAAAGGTCTATAGTTTTTCCTTCCTTTATGGTAACCTTCACCCATATAATAATCTAATATTAGTATATATATTATATTATATATCAAGTATATATATAATAATATTATATAATAGCACTATAGAATTATTATATTATTATATATATATATATTATATACTATATATATAGTATATATATATTATATATATAATATATAAATATTATATTGATATGTTATATATATATATATATATATTATAATATTATATATATATATATATGTATAGTATATATATATATAGTATATATATATATATATATATATATATATATATATATATATATATATATATATATATATAAAGTTATATATATATATAATTTAAAAAACAATGAAGTTCAAAATGACTCAGTCGAGTCATTGTGAGAAATGAATTCGAACATAATTTTCTGAGTCACTGAGTCATTGAGTCAAATAATTTTATCCAGTTGAGCAGTTAAATTGTGTTGAGAAGGTTGTGTTATTGAATTTACTTTTGAGATTGTATGATACTCGACACCATTATTTCACGAAAATATCTAATTGTTTTTTTATTTAACTTTATAATCATTATTCTTTTTCTTTTCTAAATTTTCATTGACTAAAATGTGTTTACAAAATTATTTTTAAAACTTTAGCAAACATTTTTTTTTAGAAAAACAAAAGAAAGTGATAGCATTTTTTATTATTATTATTATTTTGGAGTAGTTTTTGTGTGTACGAACCGCAAAACAGGTGTTTATATTTGCAGTGATAATATTATAGATCTGTGTTTTACAACTAATTTATGTTAACGTATAAAGCCTATCTTTGCTTGTGTAATGAAATGACAACCATTTGTAAAATGCTTTTAAAGTGTTGCTTGACAAGCTAGCATGTAGGTTTTATATTGCCCAATTATAGCAATTGTAAAAATTTGTGCCCACGATTATAATATATATATATATATATATATATATATATATATATATATATATAATATTATATATATCGTATATAAATATATATAGTATACTATATTTATATAAATATATATATTATATATATATATATATATATGATATATAAAATCTATATTACTGATGAAAAATTTTTATATTTTTTAATCTCAGTCTAGTCACGATTGAGTGATTTTTAGTTGTTTAGTAACTGTACTTATTGTTATTCTGTTGTTGAATGTGATCAGAGGCATTTCTGTAGTATAGATGTAGATAACGTCATTATTTAAAAATATTTAAAGGTTTGGCATAGTCATCTATAATTTTGTTGACCATCATCCAACTACCGGTTTTGTTTTATAAATATAAGATTTGTTTTTGCTATTGATTCATGTATATAATTAGCACATTATGCGTTTGGGAAAAGTCATATATATATATTATATATAATATATATATTATACTATATATTATATATATGTATATATATATATATATATATATATATATATATGTATATAATATACATATATATGCGTTTTGGAAAATATAGTATATTATATATAATATACTATATATAGTATATATATATGTCTAATTTGATTGCATTTGAATAACTGATAATGGTTTTGGAAATTTTCTAACATTGTCAAAAAATTTTAAATTAATGCATCAGCATAATATATTAAACGCAATTTTTAATTAGTAGGATATTTAACGCCCTTTCCTATGATAATATATATATATTATATATATATATATATATTATATACTTTATATATATAATATATATATTATATGTATTATATATATAGTATATATATATATATATATAGTATATATATATATTGAATATTATATAATATACTATACTATACTATATATATATATATATATATATGCCTTATTATGTTTTTACGACTCTTCGTTTTTTTGATTTTCTTTTCCTTTTTTTTATTTTATAGTAATAATGATACTAATAATGAATTTAAGTGTGACGAACATGACTCAAATATATAGGACCTGTTTATAAAATTTCATGACCGTCAGATTTTTTTATTTTTTAAATTATTGTTTTTTTTTTAAATGATTACTAACAATGAATTTTAAGTGGTAACGGACATGGAGTTCGGAATATTTTAAATTTTTTAAAAATCGCATTTTTATATATATATATATATATATATATTAAAGCTTATATATATATTGTTATATATATATATATTTATATATATATATATTATTAATATATATTATTATATATATATATATAGTATTATATATATTTTATTTATAATATATATATATATTATATATATATAGGTATATATATATATTATATATATTTATATTTTTTACATATAAATATATATATATATATCAATATATATATATATATATATATATATATATATATATATATATTATATAATATATATACTATATATATATATATATCATATATTATATATAGTAGTATATATTATATAGCGTTTTCATTTTTTTTTAAATGAAATAATTTTTCGGATAACCCGGCAACACCGGTGTATAAAATTAATATTAATTCTTCTTTTTTGTATTTTATTTTACAAAAAAAAAAAAAGTAAAAAAGAAAATTCTCAAATAATGCTTTTAGGAAATATATATTTTTAGGGGGCTCGAGCCGATGGGGGACAGAGGGGGGGGACGAAGCCCCCCCCGTCGTCCACCTAGAGGACGAGAGACCCCGACTCCTGATATCTATGCGGTCTACTTTAGGGTATTCGTTAGTTTTAAATCGTAAAACGACTGTACATAAAATATGTAAGTATAGTCTGTCCACAGAAATAAAACCCACCAAATTTTCCACACAAAAAAAACCCATCCTGTATTTCACTGTATGTGAGAGTTTGACGCCAAGTAAGTGTTTCACCATGTATATCCATGTTTTTTAAGTGTATATATGCATTATCATCAATATATATTGATTTACTGATTTTTGGGAAATTTTTAAAATTTTCCAAAAATTTTCGAAAATTTGATGCACATTTTGCCACTTTTTTGGTTTGCTTTCTGCTTACATCACATGAAGACAAGTGAAAAATATGTAAATATTAAATGAATTCCTATGAAACCGATCCTTTCTCAGTTTACAGAAGTAATTTGGTGAAGTTTCATGCAACTACCAACACACAGGTACCAACCAAAGTGAACACACAGAAACAACCCATGGGTACATAAATGCAACCCACCTTCAAATACTAAAAAAATGAGTCCCATTGTGCAGAAAAATAACTATTTTCATGTTTTGGGGTTGTTTTTGATGTTCCAGACCAAATTTGGATTGGTGGAGTAATTTTTAAATTATTTTAAAAAATAAAAATTTTGGAACAAGCCATTTCCACACAATAACAACCCACAGGTACATAATAACAACCCAACCTTGTTACTCCATTATGGAGAGAAAATAACATCACCTAATGTATACAAATTATGTACAAGGATGTTTTAAAGAGTTTAAAAAAAAAAAAAAAAAAAAATTGGTAAAATTTTAAATACGACCCCCCTGAAAAAAATTTTTGAGTGAAAAAAATTTTCAAAGTTAAAAAATATTGTTAAATTAAGTTAAGTTTTAAAAAAATTCTTTAGCAGCAAGCTTCTGTCAGAAATTTCCCAGAAGCTTGCGCTAAAGACCTTTTCTTAAACAAATTAACCTTTACTTAAATTTTGTTAACTCTTTTGAAAATTTGTTTCACTCAAAAATTTTTCAGGGGACGTATTTTAAAATTTTCTATTTTTTTTTTTTTTTTTTTTTTTTAAACTCTTTAAAACATCCTTGTACATAATTTGTATACATTAGGTGATGTTATTTTCTCTCCATAATGGAGTAACAAGGTTGGGTTGTTATTATGTACCTGTGGGTTGTTATTGTGTGGAAATGGGTTGTTCCCAAATTTCTCATTTTTTTTAAATAATTTAAAAATTACTCCACCAATCCAAATATCCTATACAGGTTATATACCTTGCACCAACCCCCAATAAAGCCATATTTCAGAGTTTGAAATTTTTTGTTAGTTTACGAGATATTAATGAAAATTAAAAAGTGGGTTTTTTTTTGTGTGGACAGACTATACATATTTATCTCAGTTATCGCTGCTCTCCAAGCTTCCCCTTCTTTTATTTTCCCCCTCGCATTTTCTATATATATTATATATATATATATATTATATATATATATATATAGTTTATATATATATATATAATCTATATATATATATTAGTATAATATCTAGTATTATATATAGTATACTATATATATATACACTATATAATATATATATATATATATATATATATATATATATATATATATATATATATTTATAATAGTATATAGTAGTATATATATATATATATATATATATATAATATATATATATATATATATATAGTATATATAGGTATATATTTATATATATTATATATATATGATTATATCTATATATATATATATATATATATATTATATAATATATATATATATTATATATATATATATATTATATATAGTTTAGGGATGTACCGATCCACGAAAGAGGCCGATACGATTACCGATACCGAACTCTATTTTTTAGGTGCCGATACCGATACCGATCCCGATACCGATACTTTAATTTATATAATAAATAACACAGTAATAAGATAGAACATTTATGTACTGTAGGCACTCAAGATTGCATTCTGTAACAAACAATACTGTATTTTATATTTCATATTTTGGTTGTGCCCAACGTATAAGTTTAGTTCTTTTAATTGAATAGTACTCTTTAAGGAATAATAATTGCATTATAATATTAATAACTTTTATGTTGTCTATTTTAAAATATATCCCTCCTCCATTTCCATTTTCTGGAGTATTAACAAAGCGTTAAGCTACTAGCTTTTATGTTTTAACATGATTACAATTTACAAGAAGATTCTTTATCTAGGCCACAATATAAAGAATAAAAATAATGAAGAAGACCTCAATTAATCAGCCGAAAAGATAAAATAAAAAAAACGCTATTACTCAAACATGACACTAATAAAGATACTCCTATAAATAGATTATCATTCAATATCAAATTCAAACAATTCACAAATTGTGATGATGCAAAAACATTAAGCTTTCACTAGTATCTGGCGAGAGACTGTTCCTTTTTGGGGTGTTTACATTCCTACCTACACTATAAATAGGCTCTCTCTCGACTGATGAAGGAGGTGCTGATAATTATTTGCCTGCAAGCACTGATAATAATGAAACCTTGGCCCATTTTATGCCACAGCATGAAAGGATTCTCTTCTGTAGCCAGCATCTCATGTTTCGTAGAGCCTCATCTCCTCTTTCACTAGACTCCAAATTTGAATTATCTTGCTCCTTGATGACTGTCCTCTCCAGTTTTTACGATGAGGTTCCCTGGTGTGATCCTTTTGACAGGTGAATGGATGTCATGTAATTTGCGGCCATGAATACTTATCATAAGAGTCCTAACATATCCAAACCTCATCTTCAAGTAGGTTATTTGCTAAAAGCCACCATCGTCACTTATTAATGATTTGCCAGGGGTTGCAGATAGGCGGCTTCCACTTCTCTGCATATTTTTTTTTTTTGTTTGTTTTTTTGTTTTATTTTTATA
>JABUQX010003872.1:0-14090 GCA_015478945.1 Trachelipus rathkii | reverse complement strand
AATGTGTTAAGGAAGGAGATTGTAAGACTGAGAGGGAAAATATGAATGAATTGAAAGAAAAAGTATATGAGTTGAGAAAGGAGGGAAGGCCAAGAGTCAAGTAAGGATGTCGAGGCGAGGAGGGAGCGGGATATAGGTGACAAGAATAGGGATTCACCTAGGCAGGAAGATGAGGGGGAAAAGGATAAGTGAGTTGAAAATAGGTCTGCAGATAAATATAGAGTTGTAGTAGGAACTAGAAGTAATAATTTAAAGATGAGGATCTCGAAAGTCACTCAGCCTGTGACCTGCCAGTAATAGGTCTGACTGTCTTCCAGATGGGGAGGAATAGAGAGTGCCAATGGTAATGCTGAGTTTTCTAAAGGGAAGATGGATACAATGCTAATTGGAGACTCTATGATAAGATACCTAGATAGACTTTTCAAAATAAGAATAAAAGAAACAATTGAGAGTATGTTATCCATTTGCCAGAGTGAGTGATATCAGGATAGGATAGATAGAGAGATTTATTCTTTTACAAAAATGTTAATTCAAATGTGATTGTGCATGGGTACAAATGATAGGACATAGAAGATCAGAAGAATTAATAGTAGATTAACGTAAATTGATCTGTGAAGATGAAAAAATTCTAGTGGAAGAAAGTGCATGATTTCTGGATTTTACCTAGGTTAGGCACAGGTCAGGAATGTAGGGCTTTAGGTGTAAATGAAAGGTTAGGAAATTATGTTTTTCAGAAAATATTAGGTTTTTGGATTTGTGGAGAGAATTTCTGGATAAAGATCTTTTTGCAGTATACGGAGTTCACTTGAGTCGTAAAGGCGTTGGGCTTTTCAGCACCAGTTTGGAGACTTGTTTAGCAAAAACTAGGTAAAGTTGGGGGTGATGGGCTAAATCTGGATACAAATAATAGCAATGGTAACTGTAATAGTGGTGATATAAATAAACTAGTGTTGTTACAGGTTCAAATAATGATGATAGCAATAAAAATAACAGCATTTCGAATATCAAATGCTTACACAAATGCTCATAGCCTTAGAAATAAAAGGATGAGCTGATTATTTTACCATAAATGAGAATCTAGAAATTATCTGCATAACTGAGGCATGGGTTAATGAAGAATTATATGGAGACTCCTTCAGGAATATGAAATAGACAGATATTCACTTCTTATTTATACCAGCGTAGAGGAAAGAAAGGTGGGGGTGTGGCTATATTAAAAAGCAATATTCAATCTGTGGCTAATGACTGACTTTAAACTTAATCATGATATTGAATCGTGGTATATCCTTATGTTTAATAAATCATATAGAATAGGGGCATTTTATAGACCTCCTTGGCCAGAGTCAAGAATTAGATGCGAAAATCATGAAATTGAGACAGCATGCCACAGTAAAGAAAAAGGTATAGTCATAATGGGTGATTTTAATTTTCCTGGCATTCAATGGGATTCCTTGTCTAATACGGACCAGAGTAGTTCAGTATTTATAAATTGTATACTAGATAACTTTTTGAGCCAGATGGTCCATGAACCCACAAGACACAATGCACTATTAGACTTAACCCTCGCGCGTACGGATACGTTTTGCATACGCGCACAGTACGGTGTGGGCAAATCTGCCCACACTATATTTTACGGTGAATTTCTTAAATTTGACAACTAATTTCATATAGATAATGTGTATTGGACCTTTTGCAGTTGATCTAGCCAGTTTTTGTTACTTAATGTTTATTATTATTATTTTTAATTATTATTTGAAAAATGGGTGTTATTTTCTTGTTATTTCCAATGACAATCATATGATTGGCTGTAACAAAAAAACTATACAGCGAAATCTCTTCAAATTTGATAGATATATTCCTAGATTAGTGCTAAAAACAATACTTTAGCTACTTATGTTTATTATTTATTATTATTTAAAAAATTTATAAGGGTCACGCGCGCGTACGGTGTGGGCAAATTTTGCCCACATTCTAGTATATCCCGAATAACTTCATTAGTTTTACATATTTTTTTACACAAATTTAAGAGGTCTTTTTTCAACATCTTTTTGAGGAATACCTGGAAGGAAAAAAAAATTGAAAAAAAAAAAATTTGAAAATTTTCAAAAAAAAAAAAGTGTGGGCAAAATTTGCCCACACCGTACGCGCGAGGGTTAATATTAACTAATGATGAAAGTATGGTGGATAAGATTAGAGTTGAGGAGAATTTAGGGCTTAGTGACCATAATATAATTAGATTTAATATGAATGTGATATCTGGGCCCAAATTGCAAGCTAATAAGGAACAAATCCTAGATTTCCGAAATGGCGATTTTACCAAATTACGAGACATGCTTAGTATAACTGACTGGATAAAGAGTTTAAAGACCAAAACTGTTTTTATCATGTGGTAATAAGCAAACTTTAATGAATATTCAGTCAGTATGTTTTAAAAATAAACCCATTAGGGTGGCAAAGAGAAAACCTGTTTGGTGGAATAGAGAGATAAGAGATAAAATCAATGAAAAGCTTAGATGTTTTGAAATATTCAAGGGTAGTAATAGGGAAGATGATTTAGAAAATTATAGGAAAAATAGAAACGAACTTAACCAGTCAATAAGAAAGGCAAAGAGAGTATAAGTAGAACAATTTAGCAAGGAATAGTAATAAGGACCTGAAGAAGTTTTTTAGCTTTTATGTAAATTTAGTAAGAATGGGAAACAATTGGTCCTATTAAAATTGATGAAAATTTAGCAAGTTCAGATAAGGAGTTGTCAACATTTTCAATGCTTATTTTGCTTCAGTGTTTACTGAGTGAGATAAGAAGATAATAGTTGGAGACTAATAGTTCTTGTTTGTAGAATGTAACAAATAGACTTACAGAATTTTTGAATTTGATGTAAAGATATTAAACGCTTACTAGATGACTGTATTGATCCAAGTAAAGCTGCAGGTCTCTGATGGTATACATGGTAGAATTTTTGAAAGAGGGTAGTACCAGCATTGCAAAGGCACTGTATTTGATTTGTACCCACTATAACATTTGGTGAGGTACCAGATGACTGGAAAACGGTATATGTTTTGTGCCTATTTATAAGAAAGGTAGTGTGAAGATTTGGGTAATTATAGGCCAGTTAGCCTAACATCTCTGGTTGTAAAGGTTCTGGAAAAGTACTGAAAAGGTCATAGGGAGAAAAACATATTAGAAGAGGGCCAGTATGTGTATTGTATGACTCCCAGCACGGTTTCAGCAAGGGTAAGTCATGTCAGACAAACTAGAATTTATGGAATACAATACTGACTGCATTGACCTATAGAGATCCAGTTGATATTATATATTTAGACTTTAGTAAAGCTGTAAGGTTTTCTACATAAGGCTGATGAAGAAGATATTGCAATGTGGTATAGGTGGAGGGGTACATAGTTGACAGAGTGGTTGTGGAAATAGAAATAGTGTGGCCAACTAAATGGCAATAACATGGGAAAGGTGAAAGGAGTGGAAAACCTGGCTAGGGTTCAGTGCTGGGGCCACTGTTGTTTCTCATATATAAATGATTTGTGACCAGGGACTTAGAAATGCAAGGTTTCTAAGTTTGTTGATGATACCAAAGTGGCCAAATTTCAGTTAGGAATAGTGAGGGATGTATAAGATTCAAAATGATCTTGATAAACTTTGGGTGGGCAGATAAGTGGCAAATAAATTTTAATAGTAAAAAGTGTAAGGTTCTTCACCTAGGTTACTCAAATAAAAGTTTTAACTACGATATGAATGGGGATTGGCTTGGGTCTGTGGACCAATGAAAAGATTTAGGTGTGATTATAAGGTAATTTGAAAGTAGCTAATCAGTGCTTGGAAGAACAGAAATAAAGCTAATAAGATGCTGGGCATAATAAATCTAATGTTGTTTACAAGAGTAAGGAAGTAATGGGTAAACTATATAATAGCTATGGTAGGCCAATAATAGAATATTGTGCACAAGTTTGGGCCCCTTACTAAAGAAAGACATAGATATGCTGGAGATAGTGCAACAAAGATGATTTCTGAATTTCAGGGCAAGAACTATGAGGAGAGGCTGAAGGAGTTAGAATGTTTTCTGTAGAAACAAGTGAGGGGACATGACACAAGTCTACAAAATTTTTAACATCTATTGATAATACGGAGACCAATAAATTCTTCATAGTAAAGCACGGACGGGAGACCAGGGGGCATAATAAGAAAATTAAGAAGAAAGCATGCCATCTTGATATAAGAAAGTATACATTCAGCAATAGGGAAGAGCAGTTTTGGAATTTAGTTTTGCCAGGAGGTTGTTGAGTGTGACTCAATTGCAACATTTAAGAAAGGGTTGGATGGGTATATGGATGGGTTGGGTATCACATAGTATATTTAGACAAAGCCAAATTGGCTGGTTTTTAGTTATAGTAGTTAGTAATGTTATAGCTACTGCATGTGTGACCATAACTTAGTTAAGGCATGTGGATGGTTTAGGTAACATGTATCATTTTTTTGACTATCAAATTGGTGATTTTGTTACAGAAATTTGACAAGCCCTAGGGTGCTTTGTAGGTTTGCATGAGAGCATGCTTGGTTAGTGGGTTTCCACTCTGGGACAGTCTCGATAGGCCCATGGCTTCTTACTGTCCCTATATTTCTTATGTTTTTAATGTTATACATACCATAATCAAAATGAGTATAGTAGAGAGAGAGAGAGTATATATATATATATATATATATATATATATTATATATAATATATATATATATATATATATATATATATATATATATATATATATGTTATTGAGTTTTAATATTATCCAAAATTCTTAGTATTTGTTCAATTAATCGGCAAAAATTGACGATGACGATTGAAACAAAATGTGCCGATTTTGCAGATGCTGATGACGATGCTGATTAATCGTCCCATCACTACTAAATACAGGATGTTAACATCTGCTAATAAAAATATTCACTAATAATATGTAGTGCCAGTACATGTGTAGCTATGCCTAAATCTATATATTGCATAGGAATTATTGATGTATTATATTTTGATATGAAATATTCTTAACTTTTTAATATATTGATATAAAAGTTTATTTGCAGCATAAAAATTAAAATTACACCTTATCAATGACATTAGGAACCATGAATAACACTCCAGATCAAGAAGATCTTATACAGGTTTGTTCAGATTATTTATTTATTTTATGTAAACTAAATAAACTTTTTTTTTGTTATAATTAGCTAATAAATTTGTTTTATTAAATAAAAGTGCTAATAATAAGAAATTGAAATCCATCTTCTTAACAAACCAGTAGATACAATTTGTTGTCAAGTTTCTAGCAGAAATTTGCCAATGTAAAATGAAATTTATAATTTTTTTGATTGATATGCTCAATGAATGTAATGGGAATTCATTCCTCTTTGAGTTGAAATTAGTCCTTAAGCTACTGACAAAATGTACAAGGACATCAAAGATAAGTTTTATTTCATAGTATATTGTTTTAGATGTAAATGATGCATAATTTATAGACTTCCCTTCTGTACCTTGAGATATAGGCACAAGAATGGTACCGTATGTTACTGATTTTACTCTGGATAGAAAAAATATGAGGGGGAATCCATTGTGGGTAGAATAATTTAAAAATATTCAAGCAAATGCACATCTGCAGATTCAATACCTACTAACCGAATCTAAGAAATTCTAACCCATACTAAATAACCTGAAGAAGATAAATAAATGAAAACTGTTCTCATTCATTATGCTATTAGGTCCTGCTTCTTTACGGCCTTCTGATTTTTTTTGTTTAATCTGTTTTCAATATTTCTAAATTGAATTATTTGGTCTCCAGAAAAGTTACATGGTCAAAAAACTGTGGGCTGGTGAAGTAAGTAGCGTCAGCAGTTCAGTAGTGAATAATTGGGTGGTCAGTGTTGTTGGTTTGTCACTCTATACTTTGTTCATTCATTGACCACAGTTATTCCATTTTCGTAAAAGTTAGGCTAATAATAATTAAAAAGGAAATAAATTGTTTTTAATTATATGTAATAAAATCTTTAAAAATATTCAAGCAAACACACATCTGCAGATTCAAGAAGTAATTAAAATTTAAACATCAAAAGAGAAAAACCTTGCAAACTCGCTTCAAGATTAGAAGATAGAAAATATTTAAATATGCTTACATATTGCTTACTGTATTTAGAAATTCACATAAACAAAAAAAAAAGTCCTCAGGCAACTGCGCATTTCATATTCTTGGGATAGCTTGCCACTTTAGTAGGGTTGTTTAGCAACTCATAATTATATATAAAAAAAAAAAAATCAAAAATAAATTCTTTAAAGAATTCCATTTTTTGAAAAATCTGAAAATACAACAAAAGTGTCTTAACTACCGAAAAATTACATTCTCACTGCCCACTCCTAAAAGACTAATGAAGAGTAGAGTCATTTGTATAAGTGGATAGATGATGGAGTGACAGATTAAAAGTCATTAATAAGTAGTAGAAAAAGATAACCGTATAGAACAAAACTTTGAGGAACACAGACACTATTGACAGATAGATTTAAAAGATATTCAGTAGTTTTCTTCAACATGAGTTATAGAACTTCTGAAATTGAAATCGGTTAGAAGGCTTGATATTGGAAAAGACAAGTTTAGAAATCAAAGCTTTGTGTGAGACTTACCAAAAGACTTTGGGGTGGTCTATTAAGTGGGTTTTGCTCTAAAATTGGCAACCTTATCATGTCAAGCTTGCAAGCGGTGGAAGGGATGGTCTTATCGAAACCTTTTTCAATTTTCTGCTCAAGGTCCTAGAGGGGAGTTGAAGTCTGAGATGCCTCCAGTGAACTAAATGCTCAGTTATCAGTCATACTTAGAGGTAGCATCATATCTACATAAAACCTAGTGTGTTAAGAGTATATAAGAAAGTAGAGAATGACAATAAATTTATATATACAAGCAAATTTTAAATTCTTGTGTTTTAGACTATTTGTTCAAATAGGCCTAGTAGCAAAAAAACAATTAAAAATTTAATATTACTTACCTCATATATGCATTCATTGCCTGGGCATTGCTCATCTTATTTTTATTTATGAAGCTCTCCTTGAGGCTCAGCTAGTGCCTTTTGGAGGATAAGTTACTGTCCCTGGACCTTGAGCGGGCTAGACGACCTCTCTTACTCAGTCCCTCTATGGCTGCAATCAAAACATGGCCATTTACACCTAGTTGAAATGCATAGAATTTTTTTTATAAATTGTGAACATATTAAATACCAGGTTTGTCACTTTCTGCAAAAGTCAAGTTTTAATATCAGCTTATTTTTTCAGTTCAATTTACTTTGAACTAACTTTAAATTAACCTAACCTGTCGTATAAATGAGCATATTGATAAAAAATTTCAATAAAATTTGTTCAAATCAGTCATCTATGAGCAACTATTAAAACAGATTTTTCAAGAAAGTAACTCGCACCCAAAATAACTAAAATTTCAATAAGTAATACAGTCACTGACTCAATGTTAAAGAATAAATTTGTACAAATAATTTAAGAAACTCGTACATTTGTACTACTAATATTCTCATACTGTTTCTTGAGGCCATGTTTAGATATGGTAGAGAAACTGTATTCATGGTTGCCACAGATTTGTTGCATGCACTTAGCCTTCCCTATCCAAACGACCCTCTCATGAATACCATCCTTCTTAGACTCTGTCCTTACATATCTTGTAAATAAAAAGAATCTGAAAAATGAAATAATTTAAATGAGCTTATCATTTATCAGTGACAACAAATAGTCATTCTAGTTGTTTTTCAAATATTATCAGCTAATCACTAAATAATCACTGTGAGTAATCAGTGACTGATAATCACACTGTCTATACCTTTCAAGACCTTCAATGGCCTTCAACTCATTGACGTTGTGGCTAAGCTGATTGTCAGTCTCACTAGTCACTTTCTCCAGAGATTGAGTGTCTTCCTGAAGCAAGCTTTCTCTTCCTGGTCCAACTTCTTCACCTCAAAGTTACTGATTGGACTGACTAGTACCACAGGTGTGCTGGGGTTGATTGTAGAGTAGCCAGATTTACTCTGCTCCTACTAGGCCTTAGAGTTTTGCCCACAAAATGATCCATTTAGAGAATTTTTGAAATTTAATTGAGTTTTTAAGCACAAGCAAAAGTAAATACTCTACAATTGTTCTGTAAACTAAAAAAAGAAAATAAATTAAATACTAGTTGTACAGTACCAAGTTTTATTATGATTATAGAGTTATTGCAACAGGCTCAAATGAAGTTATAAATTTAACCCTTTCACTAAGAGTATTATAATAATATAACAATATATATATTATTATATTATTTATCAAATTTTAATAATCATTAAATAATAAATATAAAATAAATTAAATAATCATTAATTGCATAGAGAATATTCTCTAGCATAACTTTACTTAAATTATTGCATCATTGAGGAGAACATTAGAAGATATATCTTATCATATCTTCTAATGTTCTCCTCAATGATGCAATAATTTCAGTAAAGTTATGGTCATGGAATTTAACCTTAAAAATAGTTTAAAGTGTCTTAGAAGTTACAGTGTTTCAATTAGTACTTTCTTAACCTTTCATAATACCATTAAGACTAGTGAGCTTTTATAAAGATTACCACAATATTGTTATAAAAATTTAAAAAATAACTCTTAATGAAAGTATTTAGCATTAACTATGATTTTAGGGATGTTAATTCTGTAAGTTGCTAGGTGAGTTAAGCTAACTGATCACAAAGAAAATAAGATTATAAGGAAATTTTACTTGCCTATGCCAGTAGTTCCCGAACTTTTTTCACCGTGGCACCCTTGTTGTGCTAAAAAAAAAATCTTGGCACACCTACTCTTAAATTGGCTCTTAAATTGGTTTGATTACTTAGTCTTAGGTCTTAGGAAAGCAAGAAAAACAATGCAAATTTAATGCTCATTTACCTTTAATGTGAAGAATGAAAAATCTGTTTAATGAGTTTTTCATTATTTTCTTTTAAGTTTATGGGAAGTTTTCTCAATTTTACCCTTAAATCACTTGACACTGAAAGTTTACTCCTGTATCTGTTTTTTTTGTAAGCATATGTTGAGAATGCAGACTCGCATAGATAAGAGGAATTAAAATGCATGTCTTTTTAATGCAATGTTGCCAACAGCATTGTTTTCTGCACACACTAGCATCCAGAACTCTTCTTGGCCCCCTTCATGGTATTTAAGTTTCAAAGTGATGTCTTCACTGATGTCCAGCAGATTTTGAAAAGCTTCATTTGTCATCCCAGTAGGTTTACGTTTTGGGTCACACAAAACGGGTTTGTCATCCAGCTGTAGACATCCTCAGAATCAATATCAGGAAAATACTCAACAATAGTTTTTTACAAACCTTCTAAGTGGGCAGTAATAATTTCAAGGAAGTTCGGTTGAAGATGGATCTCATTTGTTTGACAGAATTCTCACCTCTAAAGTTGATGTCTCTGCTCTTAACACACGCTTCAAAAAATTAAAGAATTTTGCGCAAGCCTTTTATTTTGTCTAATTGTGCTCCTCCCTTTCCTTGAAGAGATGTGGTGGTTTCATTTAGTTTTTCGAATATTTCGGAAAGGTATCCCAATTTAAGCGGCCAATCAACATCAGTTAATTTTTGAATAAAAGACTGCTCTGTAAGTGCAACCACCAATGCATCGTTTAGTTCAAACAGTCTGGCCATACCCATATTTTCGGTGGTAAGTTTTAAAAGGCGTGCTTGAAGTGGGTGGCTCTTAACATGATTAAATATCTTCACAGCGTCATCCAGTATGACTTATAAATCTTGTGGCATCTTTCTTCTTGCCAGGAAATGCTGATGTATGACACATTGGCTGCTGGTGGCGTTTTCTGCCACTTGCTTCAACCTTGACAGCGCTCCCTTTGTTTTTCCAACCATAGCAGCCACTCCATCACTGCAAATATCCACACACTTGCTCCATTTCAAACCATTTTTCTGTACAAATTTGTTGATAACATTGAAAATTTCATTGCCAGTGGTGTAAGTCTCAAGCACTTCGCTCATCAAAAGTTCCTCTTCTATTTGCATTGCAAATGGGTACCTCACAAACACAAGAATAACAGCAAGTCCTCCTATGTTGGTACTTTCATCAAGCTGTAAACTAAAAAATTCACAAGTTTTCAATCTTCTTATAAGTTCGTTCTCGACTGTCTCTGAAATTGTGTTCAATTCGCTTGCTTATAGTGTTATTTGATAGCTGCACAGTATCAATCTTCTTGGCCATATCTGGACCTAAAATGCAACTAACAACATCCTTCAGGCAAGATTTAATTAATGTCTCAGCAATAGTATGCGGTTTTCCACTTTTAACAATATGTAAACAAACAATAAATGAAGCTTCAGTTGCATTTTCATTTTTAGAAATTCTCTCCATCATAGATGAACCTGCCTGAAGAGATAAAGTGCGGCGTTTGAAGATTTCTTCACCTTTATGCACTAAATCAGAATGATTGCATTCCAGATGTCTTTTTAATTTGGATGGGACTAAGCAGCCATTAACAACAACTTTGACAGTTAATGCATTGCCCTTCGGGTGCCTGTTCATTCCCAACCGGAACAAAGCCAAACAAAGGAAGGTAGCTAGGGTCATATTTTTTTTATTTTTCCTTGAAGCTCCTTTGGGACGTGAGTTGCCTTTCCGCGAGCTGAGGCAGAACAATTTGGGCCTAGGCTGCCAGGAGTCTGCTGGGTTATTTCATCACATTCGGCGATGCTGGTTGTTATTGAATCAGTCATCTCAGAAGTTTCTACAAGTTCACCACCTTTTCATTTCAAAGACCCAGTTTTTAGCCAATTGTCCATAATTCTGCAACAAAAATAGTACACATAAATAAAAACTCATGTACAGCTCCCTGCAACAGTATTACATATATATATATATATATATATATATATATATATATATATATATTATATATATATATATATATATATATATATATATATATATATATTATATTATATATTATATATATATATATATATATATATATAATATATATATATAATATATATATATATATAATATATATATTATATATATATATATAATTACACACGGTATATTATATTAGGGAATGTACCGGAATCAGAATTTTTGGTTCCAGCCGGAACTGAAACTTTCCGGAACCTTGAAAAAGTTCCAGCCAGAACCGGAACTTGTTGACTCCCGCTACACCATAGCGGAAACTTGTCTGATTAACAAGTGGAGTCTCTCTAGAAGTATCTGGCATCTGTCATATCCATATTGAGCTAATAGTTCTGTAACCCAAAATTTGGATAAGCGGATCAATAAAATTATTAAGTAAAATAGGAATTTACTATATAGTTCTACCGGCCTTCAAAGTTTAAAAATCAGAAAATGATTAGGAAAAAGAACTGATTTTTTGCTCGAGTTTGTAACGCGATGTTGTCGATCGAGTTTGTATAAAAAAACCGGGTCTCTTTTGAAAAAGTGAAAGTTTCGGTAAGTACCAGCTGGAACCAAAACTTGTAAAAAATTGAGGTTCTGGCCGGAACCTAGTTCCTGTACATCCCTAATAAATATATTATATATATATATATATATAATATATATATATATATATATAATATATATATATATATACTATATTATATTAGTAGTATATATATATATATATATATATATATATATATATATATATATATATATATATATTATATATATATATTATATATATATATATATTATATATATATATATATATATATATATATATATATATATATATATATATATAAAAGATGTGCCGAATAGTGAAAAAGCTGAATACTGAATATTCGGCTAAAAGTATTCGGCCGAATAATCACTTCGCTCTTCGGCCAAATAGTTATTTCAAAGTTCATTCACCATTTAGGGAAAAATAAAGAAAACTTATATACAATAAAAAACAAAAAGTCAATAACCTATTTCTTGCCTATAGCAAACCATTCACATATTTAAAAAAGCTTAATTAATGAAAATTTGAAAAGTTTTGCAGTTAAAGATATTTTAAATAAAACTTCATTTGAATAAGCCTCTTAGGTTAAAATGACAGAACATTAAGCAGCTCCATTTTCAGGGGATAACCTATTTCTTGTGGCTTCATAAATATTCCTCCTGTCTAAATATTCTATTCACTTTCGGACTGATGACGAGTGGAGCAAAAGATTTTTATTGCTAGCTTTTTTCAAATTCATAAACTATATTCAGTGTTTTTCCACCAATTGAAGGGAATATCATGTCTCCACTGGTCAAGTAGGCAAAACTGTATATATTTGTTTATTTCTTGATACAATTCTGTATGCCTTTTACTTTTATGTACAATAATCACATCATCAGAAGAATGGGACTTTCTTTTTTCACTCTCACTTTCTTTTCTGTATGACAATTTTGATGCCGCAATTTCTTTAAACAATCCATTAAAGAAGTGAAAATGGGACCTTCAGCTTCACTTTCCCCACTATGTGAGTCGTCGTCTGCAGAAGAGTCAGGAGCTAAATTTTCATGCATTTCTTTCCATGCCTCAACAACCATATTTTTTACTGATTCATCTGATTCATGTTGAAAAATTAGCTTGAATCGCGGATCTAAGAAAGTAGCTACACACAAAGATTTATCACATAGAAACTTAGTCTTTTTTCTACTGATTTCTTAAGCTCTTCAACAAGTGTAATTATTCCACTGAAGCTTTTGCTATTAATAGCCTTATTTAAAAATAGATTTTTTGCTAAAATGGAAGGGATCACTTGGGCGACTGTTTCTTCACGTTTACTGCTTGTTTTAGTGATGTTTTCAAATGGCTCAAGTAAATGGAATAATTTTGCCACTGAAAATCAGTCAACATTTTCTGATTGCATTCAGGCAGCGATAATCGCCAGTCGGAACTTTTTGTTCAAACAATTTTTAAGCATATCATAAGTGCTGTTCCAGCGTGTAGAAACGTCTTGAATTAATTTATGCTGTTTGAGATTTAGCTGCATCTGTAAAGTATTAAGCTTTGCAGCTGCCATTGCGGAATGGTGAAAATGAGAGGATATACTTCTGCAAGTAAATAAAATATCTTTAACAGCCTTCTGACATAATATTGAATCGTGAATGCATAGTTGCAACATGTTAATAAAACATGAAATTGATAGCAAGCCACTCTTCCTTGTACCAGCTACCATGTTTGGTCCATTATCCCGTATCACTAAATGAATTCTATTTTTTGAAATATTGAAAAATGTCAATGACCTTTATAGGATCTGACAAATGACAAAGATTTTTGCCATATTGGCTACAAAATTTGGCTGTATATTTTTTTTTTTGAAAATAAGTTCCTAAACTTTCAATTTTAAATTGAAATAACTTTCCCTTATGTTGACATAATTTATTGTTTTTAAAGCCCAATATTTGGCCCGAATAGTACAGCAAAAAGCCGAATACCAAATATTCAGTATTTTGGCTGAATACTTACAGAATATTTGGCACATCCCTAATATATATATATATATATATATATATATATATATATATATATATATATATATATATATATATATATATATTATATAGTGTCGCGGATTTTACTCCGGACAAAGAAAGAGTAACGAATATTTACAGAATATATTACAGAATATTTGGCACATCCCTAATATATATATAACCTATATATAATATATATATATAATAATATATTATTATATATATATTATATATATATATATATATATATATATATATATATTATATATATATATATATTAATATATATATATATATATATATATATATATATATAAATAATTTATGACATATATATAATATATAATAATATATATATATATATATATATATATATATATATATATATATATATATATATATAATAATATTATATACGGTATATATATATTAGTATATATATATATAATATATATATATATATATATATATATATATATATATATATATATATATATATATATATATATATATATATAAGATTATATTATAGTCACTAATATTAATAATGACTAATTAAACAGTTTTT
>JABUQX010003871.1:17500-20000 GCA_015478945.1 Trachelipus rathkii | reverse complement strand
ATGAATGGAAGTTGTTTTGAAACAATGTTCTATCGACAAAAAGATAAGTGTTCGAAACAACTTGTCGATGGAAAAGTGTTACTTTTCTTGAAAAAAAAAACTCCTCGAAAAATTTAGTAAAGAAAGAAACCACAAAAAATATGGACGACAAAGGAACACAAATTCGAAAGGAAATGAAATCAAAACAATAAGAAAATATAATACAAAAGAGGAGGCCGTTGAGCAGTCGTAAGGCAGAACAAAAAAAATCAGCAAAAATTGGAGAGGTAAAAAAAAAAAATAAGACAAAAAATCCCCGGATCAGTAAATAAAACGATATCGAAGGGAAATCGGCTTAAATGCAACAAAAATAAGAGAATAACTGAGAAAATTAACAAGTTGTATAAATAAATCAACAAAGCAGCAAGAAAGAAACAAAATGGTGTCCAGTAAATATAATAATAAATAAAATAACTGAAATTAACACATTCAATAAAATACAATGTCTAAAATCTGGAGATTTAAACATCATTAATTCAAATTTCATGACAAAAGAGATTTAGAGTATATAAAAAGCAAAAAAAGAATAAACACTATGTTATGAATGAATAC
Source organism: Trachelipus rathkii (assembly GCA_015478945.1). Classification (NCBI taxonomy): domain Eukaryota; kingdom Metazoa; phylum Arthropoda; class Malacostraca; order Isopoda; family Trachelipodidae; genus Trachelipus; species Trachelipus rathkii. The sequence continues at coordinate 19,409 of JABUQX010003871.1, read as the reverse complement.
TCAATAAAACCTGAAAAATCTAACCTGAAGTTATTTCAAATTTCAAAGAATAAAAAACATTAAAAATAAAAATTTGAATAAATTAAACAAAATAGTTGAGAAACTTGGGTCAAGAATAATACATAAGCAATATTAGAATACTACAAACAAAATTAATTTTGAAAGTTGTTTGAAACTCGAAATTCAAAACTATCGTTTCATGAATAAATAATAATAATAATAATAATAATAATAATAATAATAATAATAATAATAATAATAATAATAATAATAATAATAATAATAATAATAATAATAATAATAATAATAATTAATAATAATAATAATAATAATAATAATAATAATAATAATAATAATAATAATAATAATAATAATAATAATAATAATAATAATAATAATAATAATAATAATAATAATAATAATAATAATAATAATAATAATAATAATAATAATAATAATAATAATAATATGGTAAAAGCTGTATTAAACTCAAAATTCATCAAATGAATAATAATAATAATAATAATAATAATAATAATAATAATAATAATAATAATAATAATAATAATAATAATAATAATAATAATAATAATAATAATAATAATAATAATAATAATAATCAGGGCTGCGGAGTCGTAAAATAAATTTTTCGACTCCGACTCCGACTCCGACTCCTTAAATTCAAATTTGGATTTTCGACTCCGACTCCGACTCCACTTAAACAAAAATTTTCGACTCCAAATCCGACTCCGACTCCACTTAAAAAAAAATTTTCGACTCCGACTCCAGCAGTCAAATTCAAAATTTCGACTCTGACTCAGATTAGTGCTTACAGAGTTACAATAAAACATTTTTTTGTTTCAACAATTTTTTTTTCGCTTGCTTTTGAGAATAAAAAAAATATACCACTTTTCCAATGAATCTAATCTCCAAATGCTATACGGTAAAGTACCGTAAAGACAAAGATGCAGGCGCAACACATGACAAACAAATATATTTCAGTTTCGGAAACAAATGTATAACGTAATTATAATGCAAATTATTTTTATTTTTATTATAAAACAGCCATTATAAAATTAACAGTTTAATACTTTCAGTTTCAATAATAATAATAATAATAATAATAATAATAATAATAATAATAATAATAATAATAATAATAATAATAATAATAATAATAATAATAATAATAATAATAATAATAATAATAATAATAATAATAATAATAATAATAATAATAGCATTAACAGAATCGCTTTTGAAATAAAAAACAAAAGAATTTCTGACAAAATTAAAAGAACTGGATTTTATAATTTAGGATATATATATATATATATATATATATATATATATATATATATATATATATATATATATAATATATATATATATATATATATATATATATATATATATATATAATACAAAAAATAAATATATAATATCTATATATTATAATATATATATATATATATATATATATATATGGATTGCCTAAAATACACAAAAACTCAGAAAATTCACCTTTGAGACCTGTAATATCTATGTGCGGAACGGTTACACACGAAATTGCCCAATATCTGAACAGCATTATCCGACCATATCTTAATAACTCTTTCATAGTTAAATCAAATAATGAAACATTATGTAAATTATCAAACTTAAAACTTGAAGCCACTAATATATTCGCCTCACTTGATGTAGAATCTTTGTTCATAAATGTACCGGTTCTTGATACGATTGACATAATAATTAACGAAGTGTATCACTCAAATAACCTACCCCCACCAGATATATCAGAACAACATATGAGAACCTTTTATTAATTTGTTGTACTCAAACACCGTTTAAATTTAAAGAAAACATATATCTACAAACTGATGGAGTGCCGATGGGTTCACCACTTGGA
>JABUQX010003871.1:0-7500 GCA_015478945.1 Trachelipus rathkii | reverse complement strand
TGTTGCTTTACCGATTTAAAAATCCCAATCACTAATATTATATATATATATATATATATATCATATATATATATTATATATATATATATTATAATATATATATATATATATATATATATTATATACTATATAATATATATATTATATTATATATATTATTAATATATATATATATAATATTATTATAATTTATATATACTATATATATATATATATATATTATATATGATATTATATATATATATATAGATATATATATATTTATATATATAATATATATATATATAATATATATATACAATATATATAATATATATATATATGTATATATATATATATATATATATACTATATATATATACATTATATATATATATATATATAATATATATATATATATATATATATATATATATATATATATATATATATAATCTTTACTATTAGACGCCAACACAGGTACCGTTTTCAGCTTAGAAAAGTCGATACCCAGTCAACAGTGCTTTCAAATTATACACAAACTATATATATATATATATATATATACAAAATTTCTTTTGCATAGGTATTTTGAAGGAAAAGCATGCTTTACTTCAAGGCCTAATTTTTTTATATTTATATACAAAAAAATTATATATAAAACTTAACCCCCCCCTCCATCGTCTTCCCAATTTTATGATTGGTTAGTAAAGCATCGCCTGATACTTCCCCTTCTCCCCATCCGTTTGCTATCAGGAAAAGCCCCCACAAAAAAAAAGTTTCCAGATTTCACCTGTTTTTACAATTATTAATCCTAGTACCTCTTCTTTGTTATTTTTGTTACTATTTTCGTATCTTTCGTGATTTCAACTTAAAATATTCTTTGTAATTAAAAACTTTTTGAAAGTTGTTTTCCCGAAAAGTTTGCAAGGAAATTCAACAAACTATTCCCCCAAGTAAACCTTGTAGCATTTGTTTATTGAGACTCTCCCCCAATTTTAAGGGAATACCATCTTCTCCACCCCCCCTTCATTTCTCCACGCCGACAAATTTTTCCGCCACGAGAATCACTTTTGATTTATGTGCTATCCGTATAGATGTGCTTTGTTCTAATCCTCATATTTTTTGTATTCAGCTGGTAAGTCTATTTCCTTGTATATATTATTTAAAATTTCTTAAAACTTTACAGAAAATACACTTAGGGACGGTTAGGATAAAACCACAATACCATTTTTTTGCAGTAACTCAGGCCAAAGCGCTTTTCTGTGATGCAGGCTAAGGCAAACGTTTCTGGATAGCTCCATGTTTTTCGTTGGGCCTATACTGAAATGAATGGGATCTGAAAGGAAATTTTTATTTTTATTTTCTTATTATTATTTGAATAGCTAGCCACTGTGAAAAATGTGAAAATTTGCGTATATTATTATTATTTATTTTTATTATTATTATTTATTATTATTATTATTATTATTATTATTATTATTATTATTATTATTATTATTATTATTATTATTATTATTATTATTATTATTATTATTATTATTATTATTATTATTATTATTATGACTGAGTTTTGAACAGTATTTTAAGTAGATGAGTTTTCAAAAGTATTATTATTATTTCGATTTCTAACACGTTGATATTCGGTAGAGTTTAATAAATATATATTTTAGGATGACGCCCTCAAATAAACCTAAAAAGTTTATTTAGAGAGTGAGCTTTCGGATGAAGTCGCCTGCATCCCCGGCACGATGGTTTTTAATTTTTCTGAAAACTCCAAAATTTGTGATATCAAAATTTGATTTACTTCCTAAAATTTTATATTATCAGTTTGTGGCGTATTATTATTATTATTATATTTTTATATTTTTGTTTTTGTACGCTCCCAAATAAACTTAAAACATTTATTTGGTAGCGATTTTTCGGAGGAAGGCGCAGGCCTTACTAACATGAGATATCCCATTTTTTTGGGACTCTGAAATTTTTAATTTTTATGCCTGATAAGGTATTTTTATATTTTATTTTCTAATAGTTTTCAGGATGGTGGATAATCTAATTTTATGGTATACTTTTCTATAAGTTTTCAGGAAGGGTATTATTTTATTTTTGAATGTATATTTTCTATAAGTTTTTCAGGAATAAAATTTTAATTATTATTTTTGTTATGGAGAAAGGAAAATTTTTTTTTCATTGAATTTTAGATAATTTTTTCTTTTGATTTGGGAACTATGAATGCAATCAATTATGTTTTTCAAGGGGTATTCTTTTTCTTTTTGAAAATTTTTATGAATTTTAGTGGGTACTTATTTTAAATACATTTTTTGTATTTCTCTCTTGAGTTTTGAGAGATGCATTGTTTAAGTCTGTATTTATATTTTTTTTTTAATACATTTTAATAGTTTTTTTCCCTCCGAGTTTTGAGGGAGGTATTATGTAAGTTTTTTTATATACATTTTTAAGTTTTTTTTTTCTCATCGTTATATGAGAGGGTGGTATGTACATTAAGAATGTAGTTTTAGGTTGTGTTTTCATAGGAGGTTGAAATTGGTATATCCTCCTTGTAAGAAAATGGTCTTTATACGGTAGGATATGTAATGCAGGGGTATATGTAATTTATTTTAAACAGCGTTTTAAAGGGCAGTATTTTTGGTCCTCGATCTTTTTATTGAAATTTATTTTAATAGGCGTTTTTAAAAGGGCAGGGGTATTTTTTGGTCCTCGATTTTTTATGAAATTTATTTTAACAGCGTTTTAAAGGGCAGGTATTTTTGGTCCTCGATTTTTATGAAATTTATTTTAACAGCGTTTTAAAGGGCAGGTATTTTTGGTCCTCGATTTTTATGAAATTTATTTTAACAGCGTTTTAAAGGGCAGAAATTTTTGGTCCTCGATTTTATGTAATTTATTTTAGCAGCGTTTTAAAGGGCAGGTATTTTTGGTCCTCGATTTTTATGTAATTTATTTTAACAGCGTTTTAAATCATAAATCCACCAGGTCCATACTAAAAAAAAATTTCGAAGGGCTTATAAGTTTTCGAGTGGTGTGTCTATAACTTTTGAGTTGTTATTATGAAACTTTCCACTTTCGTTTGTACCTTTGAATCTTACCCTCTATTTTTGAATCACGTATATGTATTTCCCTATTTGTAATTTATTTTTGGGATTTTTGATTTCATCAAAGTTGTGTATTATATTTTTAACACCACTTTTGCATACATACCTATTTATCTTTTTATAATAATCCAGGTTGGAGAATTTATTTGTGAAAATTTTATAATAAGTTTCTTTATACCTTTTTATGTAACATTTCATGTTTGAATCTATTTTTTTGTTTTTTTATTGATTCCACTCTTTTGTATATTTTTAGGCAATCGAGGTGGTGATTAGAAAATAAAATTTATTGGAAAGATTGTTGTTTGTTTGCGCTCCTGACTCCAAGGCATCAAAATTGAGACTCCCAACACAGATTTTGGGAGAGTGGCGTCCTCTTCTCTCAGAAGTTACCTCAAGAAGTTTGTGAAAGAATCTCGCAAGACATACACCTCCGATTGCCAGTCTGAAATCTCAGAACAATTGCACATATAGGTTAGTCATATTGCACATATAGATTATTCAAAAATCTCACGTTTCAAAAAAGTAATATAAAAGGCTACTTTCAGCTTTCATAAATTTAAATATAACTTTTTTATTCACCCCTTTTAAAATTGAATTAATCTTGAATAAAAATAGACCACTACTTAACGTAACAATAAAGGTAAAAATTTTGGGGTCTATTAATTTTGTAACCATTTTAACAAAATAAATAAACATAATTTACTAAACGGATGTGGAATCAAACACCAGCCAATGACTGGCGCACACAAAATAATGGAATGGAAACAGCCCAAAATTGCTCAAACTCCGGCTCAAAATAACCAGCAACCAAATTCCAAGGCAGCAATACTAACTCGGCTCAAGACCTATAGCCAAATAACCCAAGTCACGAAGGACCATGAAAATTGAACTTTTCTCACGGGCGCAGAAGTAACAACGAGCAAGGGACCGGCCCTTCTTTAAAAACACTGTGGAAATAAAAATGTAAAAGGGAGAACATTTTCAAAATCAAAGACACTGGTAGTCTCATTGAAGCCGATCCAAAAAAATTTAGGCCCCAGGCGAAATTGAATACAGAACGTAGAAGCCAACGACCAACTGATTTCTTGAAGGAGGCAATTTCTTAATCGCTAAAAGCCAAAAAAATCTTTCAATGTCCCCAAAACCAACAATATGATGGTTTCCAAATGGAACCAAGATAAAGGCACACTAATATTCCCCAGGACAAACCCACTATTTCTCTCTTGAAAAGCTAATGTTACGACAATAAGAAACTTCCAGTTGGGCCGAAGACCGTCAACAACTTAGTTCATGTGGCTCTATCTTTGCAAAGAATTATACCACAAGAGCTTATAGATACCCTATTACTCAAATTTATTGGATGTCGCTTTACCAACCATGACGAAAAAGCTCAAATAACACCTCAGACCCCCACCTGGCATTTTTACAATATGGCACTTTGCCATTACCTGAAAAACAACTCGATACACTATTTCCGACGCAGATTTCACCAAAAACAAACCAAAACAGTTCTTTGTTTTTTAATCCTATAAAATTCCCAAAACAACTCGAAACATCACGGACAAATTCAAAGAAATTACCTCAAAGGAGTAACGGAGGGAAAACAAATATAAATAAACCCCGAATCAACATGGTTGTCCCTCAAAGAGCAAATATACAATTTCCAAAAAAGCTGTTCCATTCACTCCAAAGCCTCAAAATTTTCCTCAGCGCCAAAATTTCCAGCACTCCTCCCAAAGCTATCAAAGAAGACCTTCCAACAATTATGCAAAGAGAACCAAGCACCTGCTTCTCAACCTAGACAAAATCCACCCCGCCATAACGCCCAAATCTGCTATCATTGCGAACGTTCAGGCCACACCACTCCACTCTGTCCTTATTGATCCGAATTACTGACCAGAAATTGTTCTAAAAGACACCGTGAGGGCGAAAAACCAAACATTAGACCAAGAGACTCCTACCAATGCGAAAATCAAAAAATAAACTAACCCAAATACTCTACTGACGACGGGCATGAAGAAGCTAGAGTCAACAATTAAAAACCCAAAAAAAATAATATTCAATAAAATTAAGACCAATGGAATGGGAAACCCCGAGATATATATGCAGAAAAAAAATCATAAAATCAAGGACCCAGTGGACACGACGAACCAAAATCGAACCAAGCCCTAACCTAAATCATTGCAAAAAAAAACACGCAAATACAAACCAATCAAAGATCAGTTCTGCAATTGACAGACCCCAATATAAGCAACCTCAAATATGACCAACAAAAAAAACCCGAACACAAATAGACCAAGGAAGAACCCGCCCACCAACCAAACCATAAACAATATTACGACGAAGACAAAGACACCGAAAAAAAAACCCCCAAATGACCAAATTAAAACCTGACTTCCAACGCACAAACCCAAACACGCGTCTAAATGTAATAGATCGATGCAGAATAAATGAATAATATTACCACAGAATTGAGCAAAAGAAAAAAGAGAAAAAGAGGGAAACGGAAAAAGTAGAAAAAGAAAAAAAAAAAAAAAATATTAATAAAATTCCTAACAATAGAAAAGACTACACTGTAGATTCAAAAAACATGAATAAGGAGAGGTAGAGAACAAAGTTTAAGAAAGAAAACAACTTACCTCAACTCAACATGAAACATCCGATATAATAAGAGGATTACTAAATAATCAAATCCTTACAAACATCAAATAAGTTCAACAAATAGATTCAGACCAAAGTAAATCAATGGTTGTAGAATACACCTCCGCACCCAGCACAAACAAACTGCACCTTCTACTCCACCCTCCTAGCACCAACAAACGCCACAACAATTATACTATACGAAAATTAGCGATGATAAAATGATTTCATCTCTTCTTAATTTTTTCAGCTACTCGAGAACGGATATCTGCACGAAATCGCGCCATGGATGATATTCCTTCAGCCGATCCACAGAGGAAAACAAAACCAAAAAAAATGTACCACGATGAAGATGTCGGATTAAGAAGATCTCCTCAAACCTTCTTACACTACCATCCTCCCACGCTCCACAATGCTCAAATGTTGTAGAGAGAAGATCCTAACACGCCAATCTCAATACTGGGTACAATACCCTCTGAACGGCTAAGAGATAAAACCAATCATCATCATCGCCAGGAATTACTCACAGAGCGAGAAGACAAAAATAAAGAAGAAGAAACAAAATTACATAACCACTCGACCAATCGCAAGATATGTGCTCGATGACTTATTAGATGCTAAGAGAGGAACCAAAAACGCAACAATAATAGCGCGGAGTCTCGATTTCATGAATCCACACCAAATTATCTTAATGAAACAACAATCATTAACACTCATATGCATAGTTGAATCCTAACACACTCAAAAAACACAACAAAAAAACAAAAACAACCAACTAATCAACAACAACAGAACTAAGAACATAATGTAAAACAACAACAAACCTAACAAAACTTAAGCACAGCATAAAAACCCAAAAAAAACAACAAACAAAAGCCAAAACAAAAAAAAAAAAAAACCCAAAAAACAAAAAAAAAAAAAAAAAAAAAAAAACAAAGAAAAACAACAAACAAAAAAAACAAATCAAAACCAAAAACAAAAAACGACCAAACATAAAACATAAACAAACAAACCACCCCAAACCCACCACCACCCAAACAAAAACAACACAAACACACTCAACAAAAAAACAACAAAAAAATAAAAAACAAAACCACAAAAAAACATAAAAAACAAAAAAATACAACCAAAAACCAAACAAAAACAACCCAGCAACCCACCACCCCCAACCACATAACAAACAAAAAGAAAACAAACAAAAAAAATAAACAAAAAAAAAAACATAAGACAAATCACAAGACAAATAGGCAAGGACAAACAAACAAAAAAAAACATATAAGAAAAAAATACCATACAAAACAAAAAAAACAAAAACTAAAACAAAAAAAAATAAAACTCAAACAAACCAAAAAACAAAAAATAAAAACCAAACCACCAAACAACAAAAAACCAACACAAACAAAGAAAAAAACAAAACCCAACACCGAACAAACAACACAAACCACAAAACAGATAACCAAAGGCAATTATGAATATCTCATAAAATTCATTCAGAAGAAGGAGGAGCGTCTTCTTCACAACTGCCCTATATACCCTTACCTTATTGCCGCAACCCACAAATTCAATGCCACTCCCATATGGTCATCTGTTCGTAATTAAAATTACTCAATAACTCCTCAGTACAAATACCCTACAATAACCGACATGTATGATATGCGAAAACAATTATTCGGTCGACTACCTCTGGGGCCTTCATTACCAGTACGATACATGAAGAAAGTGGATGATAGGCAGCTCTTGCACAATATTCGGGCCAACTATAATTCCT
>JABUQX010003870.1:60000-94032 GCA_015478945.1 Trachelipus rathkii | reverse complement strand
ACGGACTAAGTCTTCCTATTATACCAGGAGAGAAAGTGCACGTGACCGAACACGAACACCTCCCCTTCGTCGCAGCCGCCACATCCCCCACCTCTGCAGCTCCTGTTTTTTAAAAATTTCGCTCCTAGAGAATTTAACAATTTGGAATCGCCTACGCAATCAATATCTGATACTAGGGGGCCCGAGCCCGTCTTGTCGAGTCTCTGAGGTTCGGTTTCCATATCGGGCGACCATCCTGGCGCCCCCCCCGGGCCGCAGGCGGGGATTGGTGGATGGTATGAGACTGACCCGCGGTCCACATCCAGAGCTTCTTTTTTTGACGAAACTATTAGCAGCGACGATCTGAAACAGAAGATCACCTCATTTTATACACGTGCTTGGTACCCATAATGTACCGCGGTCTCCGCACCTGCTACATGCTTCAGCGAGGGATTTGTTTGGAACCAGCAGGATTGGTATTCTAGATTTAATATGAATACGTGTGTGTCTTGTCTTGGGTGCCCCCATTGTGCTATACCGTGTCAGCCTGCACATCACCGCGGAAGCCTGTATAAATCGGGGAAAATAGAGTTGGAGATAGGTGTTACGGGGGTTCATCCTTCTGAACTTGTAGTATCTTCTTGATGTCAGATACAGTGTTTTGAATAAATCAGAGATTATTACATATTCAGCACCGTCCGGGATTTGTAAAATCATTTCTCATCTTTTCGAATTAATGAAAAATAACAAAGTGTATTCAAGACGGGAAGTTTATGTTCTGTACCAAGGATGTTGCTGAAGAGTTGGGAACGGGAACGAGGCGGAAAGTGGGGGGGGAGGAAGGCGAGAAGGAGAAGAAAATGAGAAAAATAACATGCTGGGCCAATCGTCTTACTCCGGATAACCATTAGAACGGGGGGAGGAGCGGTCGGTGTTTGGGGAGGAGGGAAGGGCCTTCCTGGTAGGTGAGTAGCTATATATACTTATATAAGATATTTATGATATTAATATCAATAACATATATATAATTAATGATATATTATATAATAAGTATATATAATATACTATTATATAATACTATTATATATATTATATATATATGATATGTATATATATATAATAATATATAATATTATATTTATAAATAATTATACTAATACTAAATCATATATACTATACGGGAGAAGAGGAGAAGACGGTGAATTGACTGCTATTTTAGAAAGGGAAAATCTGATTTGCCTCGCTTGTGACTTGAAACCAAAAAAAAATGAAACTCGGGAGGCTGGAAACGTGTGTGAAAACATGAGTAGACTGGATTCGCCACGTGTCCGTTAACTCACTGTGAACAATGTGTGTGCATGCGTTGCGCTGACCGCAAAGGAATAGAGAGCGGCGGTGAGCCTCGCGTTGGCGGAAAGGAATGAGAGGGGGAGGAGCAGAAAAAGCACGTGCCTAACATTTTGTACATATGATAACACACCTAAGGACCTGTAAGGTACAAACTCTCGGTTTTCCTACTTAGACTTTGTGTGACCGAACAATGTCTGTGCCAGTACCTAGACATTCTACTCATTCCGTTAAGAATTTAAGTTTGAAAAGCGGTCAAAGGCTAAGTAATGTGGTTCTGTGCACACTGCAAGCGCAAACCGTTGAAAGATACGATTTTTTTAGGTGCATTAATCTGAATGCAGATGCTTCGCGATTAGGCGTATTAGGCCAACCCCACGGTGAAGTAGGAGCTGGTCATATCGATAAGTTGTTGGGGGGACCTTGAACTGGGTTGGATAGGGGTGCATCCAAAATAAGAAGAGGTCCCTATAAAACTCTAATGACCTTTTCACCATTATACACAGCGTCAGGTTTTGGACAAGGTGTTGGAAGAAAAATGAAATGGTAAGCTCAACATGTTTATTTAAACACAAGAGTATTGTGTGTAAGTAATACTTTCTTTTAAAACCAAGAGTACTCCATAAGTATACTACCGAGCTGGTTTGCTACGGTTAGAGATGTTAATCGATTGTTTGAAACAGTCAATTGATTTGGAATTCTATCGTTCCGGTTGCGTGAAGAAGGAGATGTGCAAGTATGTGTGGATGTCTACAAATCACGTGAGGGGTCTGAGGAACTGCGAGGATTACTCGGATCATTATGTTAGTTTCTATTGTAAAATTAAGTTCCATAGTCTAGTGGCCTGGGCTTGAGCATGGAGAGGGAAGATGAATACAGGAAGGAAGTGGTAAAATTAAGATGAACTGAGCTTATTTTAGTACCTCCGACCTACACCCCACTGATCTCAAACCACACCACAACGAGTTATACTGAACCAAAAAGAGAATCACCAAGGATAGTTATACTAAGTCCCATATAGGTATCTCTAGTTCGCAATCAAAAGACCCCCCAACCACCCAAACAGTACTCTAAATAAGGGAATAAGCTATATATATGTAATAGAAGCGCAAATAACAAGACAAACACCAGCCAAGCATGCGCAATAGATAAATACCGTGTTTCCACGATCTTAATGTTGAATCCACCCCATAATCCCATCACTTCTCCCCCACCCGTCCCCATAAGCAGTGCTGTCTGACAAAAAAAACGACAAGACCCAAAAAAAGTCTTGACTCGCATATACCACCCCCCCCCACAGGAGGTTCTATTTTTTCATCTGCTATTCATCACATTTCACCACCCCTATCCTGCAACTAACAAATTTCATGGGTTTACACTAAGGTATTATATCGCGACCCGCAAAATGGAAACAGGGCGGTGGGTGAAGCTTGGTACGAATTAACACTCGCACAATTTAATTTCTACTTTATATATCGTCAACATTCTCACTACACAGCCCCACCAAGATTCTTCACGTATTATTCTCAGTCATTCCAGTTCACCACCAGCACCACACGTTGAGCTCAACCACACAACCCCACAGCATCCTACACCACACCTACCGTCGATCCCTCTTGCAGCTATTGCATGCAAAGGGAGACCTGGAGCACCCAGATCAAAAGTATTCTTCTTTGATCTATCCACATCTACCCTATATACCGTTGACCAACAATCCTACCCCAACACCTCCCGTGCCTTCGCTCATACTTTATCGTTATCTACGACCACGCTCCTCGAGCACTCAGCGAATGTCGCGATTTACACCACATAACTCTCTATTACATTCATTCCAATTTTATCAATTCTTCTCACACGCTAGCCGCCCTAAAGATTGTCATCTGCAGAAGCACATTGAAGACTTTTATAGATCTATGACTTCTTCATTCCGACTCTATAGTCTCACTACTATAACAATCCACACATACCTAACATCCTGATGTAAACCTAGGCACTCAGACATCTAGTCCTTTTATACATTCACAACGAATTTAATGCACAGCTCTATATAAAAACTATTCATAAGCTTAGAAGACTATCCAGCACCTCTTAGCTCAACCTTTTTTTTATCATTACATAATAAATTTTTCCACGCCAATGATTCTGCATTCTACTCATGCACTCATTTCAAGTTGCAACTAGAATACTAGCTATTCCTTTACATATACTTTATAATATTTACTCAGGACACTTGATCATCCGCTGACTAAGCCATTTCTAACAGTAAATTCATCATTTTCATGAGAACTGTTCGCGGTCATATTACTTAGCAATCCATATTATAGAACCTAGTACTACTCATTCAATTCATGACTTTTATTCTAACTTGTCATATATCCGTCCTTTATTAATTCAATTCCCAATTGTTAATATATCTCACTATCCATTAATCTCCTACTAAAACTCTTTATCGATTCGCGAACAAAATATAACTGGAAATTCATACCGTAATAAGTGGGTAGGCACCCCTCACTCATCTCCAGTCATTCGTCTAACACCATTCCTTGCCACCCCACCTCTTACGATTCTTTACAATTATACCCAATATTCCAATGATACCAAGAATTTCAATTAATGAAATACTACAAGTGCGGTGCCATGAAATAACCAACAACACCGTTAACACCATCGGCCTCAAATGCATGCTCGGCTTCTTAAGTATTAATATAACTCTCTTGTAATAGCTCACAGACTATCCGTTTTGTTAATCTTTAAACCTAAGTTTAAATCTTTTTTACTACCTTAACGACACTTTACACTACTATTTCCTCCTTTCGGCTTTTTATCTAGATCATCCTTATTTGCCTCAAAGCCTTATCCTCATAACTCATACTCAACAAATAAAATTACAAAAGAGAACAAAACTGCTGCACGCAATGCCGTGCACAGAGCTTAATTACCTATAATTTTACCTCTTAAACGTCCTGTAAAATACATTTAACATCCAAAATAAAAAACAACTACGAAATTATTCCAAAGATCGACGTATAACTTCATCTCAGAATTTTCTATTAATTTTTGTATTTTGTCCATTTTTTTTCACTACATATTGGAGTAAAATGCAAGATATGTTAGTACACATCCTTCTGATACCAACAGCCTCTATGACATAATGTACAATATTCTCGTTCAGTCAATACTTTTAGAGCATCTTTTCCCTTGTGCATGCCACTCAAAAACAACACTGACTTAACCAGACCGTATCATAAAACCCCAACGAGATGCTACATTAAATCTGTCTCTTATACTCACGTCTACATAATCTTTCATTATTGCTCACACTCTCCATTGGTTTGTATATATTAGCATGTACACTAAGTCTCCTCCCGATATCTTCCTCTACCTTCCTTCTTATCTTCCTCCATGCAAGATGTAGTAGATATGCACCTCGCTACTGACTCCTCTCACCATCCTTTCATTTGGATACTTGGACTTAGTACTCTAAATCAGTAAAACAATTTATTATGTCTCGCTTTACTTTTACACAAACTCTGTCCAGTCCAATCTATCCACAGATCTCGGCACCTTGACGCCTTTTATCCTTTAATGATATAACAATTTAATCATTACCCACGCTAAATCTTTGGTTGTCTTATTTATATACATCTGCGAAAATTTCTAACTTCATTTATCGCACGTATAATTTCCTCTCTCTCTGATCTCATACTACCCGATATAAACACTCCCTTCTTTTGTCATGCAATCAAATCTCGAATTCTATCAAAAATGTGACCCATTCTCTGGAAATTACACGATTATCTTTTCACACAGTATTTCTACAACTCATTCAACACACAATCTTTTTCACTCAGATCTCAATCGTTCTTCACCAAATTTACAGTCCTAAATCTAATTATAAATGACAGATTTCTCCCTAAATGTTCGTATACATTCAAGCAATCTCTCTCCAAGACCACTTATCCCGTTACCAAAATATTATAAACAGCACACACTCGCACATCTCATTCTATGCATTATATTATTCATTCCTCATATCTACTTAAGTTCTCCTCTTTATCTTCATTGACTTTTTTCTTTAAGCATTTTGATACCTCGCTGCTATTCCATCTCATCCTCTGAACCTGGAAGGCATCTTAACCTTATTTCTCTCTGTATAGACATCTAGCCTCCAATTGTCTACTCTCCCTTACCAACACACTGACATATCTATACCTCTCTTTACTATATATTCTCACAACGTTATCCCTCACTCTTCTCATGTCTCACTACTCTTCTTTAATTCTGCTCCCTCCAAGTCTATTCATTATATTTTTCCATGAGTTGTAAGACTACTTGGATAAAACTTTCATCTCATTTGTCTATTTAGTATCATTCAATCAAACTGATTTCTCATATCATTAACTCTACCCTTATAGTATCTAAGCACTTCCATTCACATATTCCAACACTTACTCACTTATTATACATTACTTATCAATCACTACTTTAGTAATCAACACTATATAATTATTTATGCCTGCTAAACATAATTACGTATCCTTCATTTTGCTACCCGAGATTTGTTCAAATTTATAAAATTTGTAATCATATTCAACTGATATATTTTAACTTGCGACGACTCTCATTACATCTAACTTATCATAGATGCTTTGTAAATTCTTTGATTTATCAACTATTCTTATATTATCTGTTTAACTCAATCTTTATCCTTCCATATCATCCTTCTCATCATCACCAAGTACTCACCCCACATAACTCACTTTAATTATATCATAGACACCATAAATTGATCCCGATTAAATCCCAATTCCTAAACCCCTCATAAGAATAAATTAAAATAATCCCTAAAACATCACATGACCCCTTCAATAACTAATATAAATATATAATATATATATAATAATAATATTTAATATTAAGTATTAATATATATATTAAATAATATAGTAAGATATAAATAATATTATTAACTACTATATATATTAATATAAATACTATATATATATTAATAATATAAATAATATATATAATATATATTACTGATATAATACTCTCTATTATATATATTATATAATAAAGTATAAAAAACAGAAAAAGAAATTTTATAATATGACTTCTGAAATAAAATGTTATATATATTAATAACTATCAACTTATATTAATATAACATATACAACAATAATATCTATATATACTCACATATATAATATATATAATATACTCACTCCTTCCTAATTATAATCTATTACGAAGAAACTAAATTCATTATATATATATAATACTATATTACTTATAATCTATAATTAGTGCTCTGCATACCAGATATTAATACACAAAATTTTGTCGCACGTTTCAAATACCCATTTCATGAACTTGCTTTTTCTACTTTACTCATACTATTATTTTATCACTAACCGAATATACGACTAGCCGATACCCCTAAATTATAACGTGGAAATTTTATGCCCGTAATATTATACCCCCCAGATTAAACCTCGATACAATATACTATTTACTCCCTATTTTAACTAATAGGGGCCCATCAAATATCATCCTCAATAGCTTCTATATCATATCTTATATTATTTATATAAATATATATAGTATTAATACTTAATATATTGTATATATAATAAAATTTAAGCTTTCTTTTATCTAACTTTAATAATTACTTTATAAACCCATTATTATATATTGCATAAATAAATCAGCATATAACTGTAATTATAATCGACACGCACTGTGCATAAACTAGACACCCTACCTATAAATTTCTTTCTTCTGCCCAGCTCCAGTTGTCCAGCCATTTTAACTCCTGAGCCTTTCCGGTTAGCCCCTATAAATCAGCAGATATAATGATGAATCTTAGTAGCACACATAACAAAATATTCAAAAAATAGAAAATGATGTGCTAAAAAAAACATGATGATCAGATATCACCCCCCACCCCTCACTGATTTGTATATCTAATTGAAACTTACTCACATTAATTTTATTAACTTCTATTACGATTTACCTCAATCGCATTACTCTACAGGTTTTTTCTTATGTATATAATTATAACTTTATAGTATTCTAAAATTATTTTTGTCGTTATTAATATTATTTAACTATTTAATATTATTTTATCTTTACATAAACTAAACAACACTCAAGTTCTTTCAATATTTTTATAAAATAATTTCTAGTATAATAGAGTCAATCTCAAAACATTTTAATTATATTAATGAATCTTTAGTTACAAAGATAAAAATATTAATCTTAAATCTGTTTTACACTTTTATTACATGCACAGACAACCCTTATACAATTCTCTATTTCGTTATTCATATTTTAGATTTCTGGTCTGTTATCTCCATTCTCTAAATGTCTTAGGACAATGATTAATTCAATACTTCTTCAAGCTTCAAGTACCAAAGTTGATTATAAAAATTACTCTTGAACAATAAAAATTATCGGATAAAACATTTGAGATCCATCACTGAAGATCAAATAAGAAAATGTCAACTGTCTTCTATGAATTCTGAGCGGGTACAGTAACGGTTCATTGCGTTCAGATAAATTCAATCTTAACACTTTTTTTAAATTCTGGGTGTTTGTCTGGATACCCTGAAAAATCCATGACTCTCCTCTCCGATATGTGAGTTCAACTCCAATAAATCATAAAAGTAAATTATTCCATTTATTATATTTACATATAACATTTACACACTCGTACGTTAGTTTGCAGCAATATTTAACAATAGAAGTGCGTAAAAAACACTATGTATAAAAAAAATGAAATGTCAAGATATTTTTCTTCAAGGATGCTTGAATGATTTATGTTTCTCAATATATAAATGAGAAAGATCTAGCTCTTTAAAAATACTTAATATATATGTTCTCTCCTATACTCATTGTGTCGTATATAAACTACTCTTCATATATCAGAATAACAAGAAAGACGATCTAAATGAGACCATTTACTCTGTTATTCATGTATGTTTTTCTTATCTATCTCGCTATTATTTCACCTCAAAATTAGCCATCGTGTCTTTCTCTTCCCGAGACGTATAGTCCTCTGATGTGCAAATTGTTACATACAAAAACCTAAATATCAATGACGCTATACATAGTATCATGTTATTTCTCCTGGCTATGTTTAAATGTGCTAATTCCCTGACAATCTCCACTATTTACACAATAAATGTGCTCTCTCTCCGCTAAAATTATATCTCATATATTCTGTCCCAGAGTGCGTTTGTCTCTCCGTTTATTTTATTGTTTTGTTATTTAAATATTATATTGCTACTTAATACCTTCAATCTGCAGCCATATTTCTTATCTAAGCCCTCTAATAATATAGATAAATGATATCAGTGAAAATATATACTTCTAATCAATTTGTCTCACTCAATGGTTGAGAATTTAGCATCTTTTATTATATTTATTTTTTCGTAAGTTATTCAGATCCCTCGCGTGTCTATCTTGTTCCCCACTAAGCTAGCCCAACATTCGTTACTTTTAAACTCTGTTGTAATACTCCAAAATGCTAAATGCAGATTTAATTTGGATTATCACTCATACTAAAGCAATAAGTAGAAAATAATATTACTATAAAAGTCTTACATTAAAATAGTTATAGGTGATAGTATAACGTTACCTAAACTCATATGATAGAATCAAATCAATAATAAATAAGTTTACATAATAAAATAAAATATAAGTAGGAACTAATAATTTAAGCATGGGTGTCAATTCTCTCTGCTTATTTCTCTTCAACAATAGCTTTGAGTGTAGTTATGTGTATCTATGTGAATTAGTAAGCGATCTCTCCTCTCAGTTTCGCCTATAATGCTAGCTTTCTCTTAGCACATTCTCTTCTAGTGTCTGCAAAGTTGTCACGATTACGTTTGTGAATTACAAGAAATTATTTGATTTTATCACTTTGCCGCACTAGTACCTTAATAAGTCTGCTTCCAGTACAGTCCAGCAAAAATTTACCATTTAGTCGAATGCTAAAATACTGACTAGATACAAAGAAGCTATAGTCTTGATCTGTTCACACGCACGAGGCCCCTCATATACTGTGCACCCTTACAGAAATCTTATCGTCTTATTCTATTTTATAACGGAGACTATACGTAAAATATCTGTTGATAAAGGAAAATGGGACCAAGCATGGTGATGAACGTTTGAAACTTTCGTATAGAAAATTGATTCACGTTCTTAAGGAAGATAACTTTATAACAATAAGCGCAGTTTAGCATTTAGATAATTAACACTGTAGATTTGAACAAGAAAACAGTTTTGTAATGGCATTGCTGATGAAGAAGACTTTCTCGGCTGTCAAGCACAAAATCCAATAAATCATCCTACGTACAAACCTCAAATAAAAAAAAAAAAAAAAAAAAAAAAAAAAGTGAGATAGAAAAAAGTAATAAAGACGAAAGTATAAAATCTAAAGAGAAAAAGAATTAAAGCAATTAGTATTAAAGTCTATGTAGTCTACAGTACTGAAGAACCACATCCACCTATACCAATGCACCTTAACTCGCACGAATAGGAAACTGCCAAACTAAGAAAATGGAACAAACCTACTAAGCGACCAGAAATAAGGAAAGAAAATAGTAGGTATAATACTTGAACTTTAAAAACATACGAAAGAAAACAGATAGAACGTAGAATTTATGGCGCATGTACGTCCACTCGCGACACATTCATTACTCAATTCACATATATCAATGATACATCTTTACATTTACCAATTATTACAATAAGCGCATAAGCAAGAATATAATAGTCAAAAAATATGATAGACATAGTCCCATGTGATCCTTCATTCATTTGGTCAAATAAAAGTGACAGAAAATTTTTAAACAGGGAGCAAGTTATTCTTTTGCAATACTTCAACTAGAACTTTCTAGCAATATTTTAAGACCGGCTTATTCCTTAGACTAGATTCTTTTCGCCTGACATTATCGGACGGAAACTAGGTGTGAGAACCTGCGTAAATGGAGCAGGAAATTAACTACTTAAAATCACTGTGTGAGCACAATTTCTTATACAGCATAAGACACTAAGTAGTGAGATGCATTAACAAATACGAACACTGTTCTTAAAATTAAAAAGACTCAAGAGCAAAACGATATCTTTAAACTCTCATATACTATTACTGATCTCGCAAAAAGTATATTGATATATTATATACACATTATAGCATTAGATGAGGTTTCAAATAACATAGTAAACTAGAAGAATAAATTGCTCACCACTGTCTAGACAGTCTTATTACCGTGGCTTTGTAACTTCATTATATCGCAGTGCCACTAGATACTATTGACTCTCGAGAACACTAATTCTCCTGAAACCATTAATTTCGTATCTACTTTATTCATTCAAGTAATCTGTCAGGTCTAAGGATCACAATCTACACAATCCTCTTGTTAACTTGTTTTCAGATGGAAGGATTTTATTCCATGAACGAGAAGTCACAATATCTCCTTAAAAAGTTACTAGCATTATTAGCCTTTTATCCCCAAAAATACCTTTTTAGATACACTTTCTTGTCTCGTTTCTCCTGTAACACACTGTGGTCGCCTTTTAAATAACTACTTGCATTATGATGAATTACCTAAACTATCTGTATATGCTGCGCGGCGTTCACGCTTTACATATACCCCCTTATCAATGATACTAATCACGTTTGCAGGATTGGAATTATCTTTAGACAATAAACTTTATACACAATGCATCTGTTCTTATATCCTTCTTTTAACACACTTTCAATGCTGATATCATATTAAGATAGTTTAAGAATGTGACGATCCGCCAGAGACCTTGAGGTCACAGAATTACTCTGTTCTAAATAATATCCACCGAATTGTAACATCGAGGAACTCTACGTCAAGGGTGTCAAAACTTAAGCACTTCAAGACTAACGCCTGTGGCGAACCTTCAGTAGATCGCACTGCGCATATACATTTATACGAAAACTAATATCCCCACTTTCTTCACCGAGTAATATTAGCTGTCAAGTCATCATATGGACTCAGATAGGCACCGTAATAAAAAAGCTATGCAACAATCTTGAGTGTATCAAAAAGATTTAATCGGTGAGGAACGCTGGAATAATTGCCTCTATTGTATTTAATAATCAACTTAACCTACACTTAAATCGTTTCCATGAGAGCGCTCATCGCAATCCATATAGTGCCCATCTACTATTGATTGAATGTTCGTCGTCTAAAACTACCACGTTTCTCTGCGAAGGTTTACTTTTAAATTTGCAACAACTATAGAACAATCTCCACTGATTGTTGCAATGGAGCTTAGCTCCAATTATCAGATAAGAAAGATAACTAAAAAACTCATTAAAAAAATAAGTTAAATAAAATTACAATAAAAAATTGAATCAATTCCTATTGTGATAGGGCGTTGTATATATCGAATTGGATAAGATAACTTCACATAAAATGGAAGAGGTAATATTTAAAGTTGATGCGTCTTAGATATTCCCCCGTGAAAAGTGGTCACCGACTAATCCTCTCTCTTGATTCACGAGTCAATGTGATAGGTAAATTTTAGCGTTCTCGGTTACGTCTGTGTTTAGCAAATGTAAGCTAGAAAACACTCCCTATACAAGTTCAGCCTCTCGTCCCCGCTGAACGTGGTCGGATTGATAACTCTAACCTTTCAACTACCAACACCACCTACAGCAATGCGCGAGAACTTTCGACTGCTGGAGAGTAACGATGGAACATAAGTGCTGTGCCGACTGGTAAAGTCAATGATTTAATTATTAGTATGATTATTAACCCTATTCACTACATGGTCAATTAAATTACTCATATAAAGATAAATCCTTTGTTTGTGTTTCTTGGAACCTATAATCGTACTATACACTACTATATTAATAGTAGGATATAATAAGACATAAGCTACTTTGGGAAACCCTAAAATAATTAATATAAAATTATAATAACAGTAATCCAATATTAATCCTATAAAATATTAAAGTAATAATAATTTAAACTATTATACCATCCTATCTTTCTAACTTCCGTTATCATCGTGAACTCCAATAATATATATAAATAATAAAAACCTATTATAGTAATAAATATAACACAATAACTAATAATAATATAACCAGAACCAGCTGGGTAAATAAACTATCATTAGTAAATACTAGACTTATTATGCGCTAAATTAATAACATATTAGATAATAGTACCAAAGACTCTGCTATAAAATAGAGACTTATAAAAAGTTACTATGTAATTATAAATCCTAAATAATATCATAAATACGAACCATCTCTCCATTATAAAATGCAAAATATGTGTATCGAGATATTCGGCGTATAAAAGGTCAATTCGGCATAAAATTCTCGAATACCCGAATACGGATTACACTGAAATACTCCTCTATCAACAAAATTCTCCGAACGAATACCCGATATCCGATTCACTCCAAAAATACCGGACGGATACACACCGATACGCGGATACTGATAGACCATTAATCAGTGCGTGCTCATCACAATATAGTATATATAATTTATAAACAACACACAGTTATCTTAATAAACATACCTAATATACCTACTATCTATATATGTTTTTAAATATTCTCATAATATTAAATAAGACATAGATAATATAATAAAATGTTATTAGCAAATTAGAATCTAATACATATTATTATAATGTATTAACACTACATATATAACTATAAAAATATACTAACCTATCAATATATTACCTAATAGTAAAAAATTAATAATAAATAATTATACAATATAACTAGGTAGATAAAATATATAAATAATACATATATTATCTAAGTTATAATATAAATAATATACTATATACTCAACACCCAAAGTAAAAATAGTAATATCATCCTACTATAGCATTATTATAGTATAATGATCCTGACGGATGATATTAATCCTGTGCGTTTTCTGGAATCTTACCTTTTTTCCCAGACCAGATTGGGGAATAAGGTGCTATTATACATGCATCCGAAGAAGATAGCAGTAGAGAAGTCTGAAAAGATTCGAAAAGAGCTCAGCCTTAACGCCCTCGGCATAACTCCGTTTCGTGCTTATCTAATAACCATTAATTAAAAGCTATAGGAAACTCTGTCGCGACATCATGAAAAAAAATCAGCCCTAGAGGCTAGCGATGGGACCGACAGAATGATCCTCACTATGGCTAAATTAGTCATGATGATAGGGTTTTCAGTCTCCCGGCATGTGAGGCATCAAACACACAATACCCCATATAACACACGCCCTAGCCATTTATCTTTCTCAAGCAAACCTAAACGTACTATCGTGAGCTCTCTGTTTGCTTAAAAGGTCACAGTTTACTCTGTCTCCATTGTGGGCTAACCCACACTTCAGACCAACGTTTACTGGCACTCAACCACTTTTCTTCAGGTCTCCGATCCGCGCCGATCTAACCACAACACAACTTCACCACACATAATACATCGACTCTTCCAAAGCAAAATCGAGACTACTCACGTTTCTCCTTTCCACATGACAAAACCATCTCACCATCTTAATAATTATAACATGCATTAATAATAAGATTTTATTCATTAAATGATATTGCAGCAATTGATTTTCGACTATATGAAACCTCACAAATTGTAGTTTAAAATAAATTATTTACTAAAAAGATTTTTTTAATTATTAATTAATGATGTTACAAAATTTATAATGTGTGTAAAATCTGTACCGAAAATAATAAAACGAACAGTTTAGGTAGTACATCAAACAACTAATACAACGGCGACTTCATTAAGCGTATTGGAAATCATCACCGAGAGAATATCTGGAAGTTCACAAAATTTGATAAAGTCAACAGGGAGAGTCCTGTGCTATTTTCAAGAAACCCAGAGGGGACAACTCAAATAGTGAAAGATCCCAAGCTGTGAAACAAGGTGAGTCTTTGAGGACAAAATTTCTCCCCACAAAATATTTGCATATCCAGATGACTCCAAATCACAGGCAATCATCGAAAACTAATGAAATTCTATCATGCAATCGAGTAAACCATCCATTCACAATCTCCTGAAGAGCATGGGATTCATAGAACTTATTGTCGAATATACAACCAAATAATATGCTAAATACTCATCCTCAAGGAATAGCACCATGTTAGAGTCTACCAATTTCATACAGTAATAATAAAAAAAACAAAAAATTCAAAAGATTTCGAAGAATCAGGGCAGTTTCATGATATGGTTATTCTTAGGGCCGAATCAATAGCATTACTTACAGATATACTGACAGCCTCAATATTCAAATGACCGTCACATTATCGCTTTAACTTACTCACAGGCACTTATCTGAGCGAGTTTGAAAAACTCTGAACTGTGTGTATCTCCGATTGCAAATTATATATATAATACCAATTTTGGAAAATTAAATTTTGTATAATTTCATAGGAAATATTTCTTCTCCTGTCACTTAGTAAGCAAATAACATTTTGAAGGAAACTCCATTTTGACATTTATTAATAATCTAAATAGTGAATGTACCTCCGTGTAGATGAATGACTACACAAAGGCTTACATTTATATATATAACTAACGAGACTTAAAAAGAATGGGGACAACAACTACAATAGCAGGTGATGATAAATAATCCTTCAGCACAATTTTTTAGCTTCAATAGTAGATTAGTATTCCGCTCGGGTCAGAGCTCGAGCAAACTTTTTCCGTACATAATCCAAGCCAGACAACTGAACAAAGAAGAAACAAAATAGAGATCAACAATGTCGCGGTAACACACACAACACCAAAAGCGTCACACAAACACACACAAATCACACAAGCACAACTCTAATTAGATACACACTCACCAGCAATACCATAACGGACCACCTCAATAGGATAACGTACACCAATGCCACATCAGACTATTTATTTTAATCTTCTGATAATACTCAACGATCATAATTCTATTTTTCTAAACATCCAACAAATTCACAGCAGCCTTAGCTCACTATATAAATATTATGGGCAATAAAAAAAATCACATAGTACGACTAAACATATACACACACGCTATAAATTTAGAGACACACTCGTGCGTTTCAGCAAACCAATACAAGGCAGTACATATGACTTAATTTCAATCATACAACAAAATGATAGTTTTCACAACACGACAGGACAAGAAGTGGGCACTAATAATTCCAAAAAACCAATGCACACCACAACACTAAACAGAAGATGTAAGCGTATAACTTCACACGAGCATCACATACAATCAAACCAACACACAACCAAACCGGATCTCAACACCGTACATGATGTATGTCTTAAGATATATAACTAGAGTGCACAAACGAAAAACCTGATGGTATGCGCTGCTTAAAACGTCAACTCTCTGTAAAGGAAGTGTACTGTATCACACCCTAATACAAAGGTGTCTGCTGAAGGACTCTCATACACTACACTCACAAGAAAGAAATATTTACAAACTCTTAAACTTATATTCCAACTGCACAGAACTTGAAACCAGACGTAGTATAATAACATCACACACATAAACAGGGATCACAATTGTTCATTTTAAACAATTCAATGCCACAAGAAAATGTTTTAAAAAGTGAGAGCGACAAATTTGAAAAAAAGAACGAGTATAGTATACGAATGTCATTACATCAAAGATGTTGACAACATCTTTATGATGCTGAAGTTGGAAAGTCGGAATTTAAACAGCAAACCCCAATCACACGAGACACATTCAAAAATACCAAATATAATAGGTCATTGCGATCAGTTTGGCAGACGAAACTATCTCTACTCAAAACACATAGAGGAAGTAAAAAAAAGTACTCACATAAAGAGACTAAAGCAGTCCTCTAGCGGCTATTAACGCGCCGCATGGATGATGTTGTATAAAATTTGTGTCATGTTGAAAGCGATGCTTGTCTAGTATATGAGATATATCATATATTTAACTTAGACCAAACACTGTTACAGAGCACTTCGGCTTCTCTCGCACATACACGAAAATTAAAATATTGAGAAAGAAAATGAAACTCATTCAGAAGAACGAGATAACATCATCATCTACAGTTCTACATAAAGAAGAACAACACGAAGAAGAGACAATATAACAAGAAGGTATATAGAAATAGAATAATACATACGTTAGATAATACAGCAAGAACCTGTCACACCTTGTTCATTCAACATTACATTACTAACCATATAGCTAAACAAAGCATTTCTTTGAGGGTCAATTTTATTACAAAGTAACAGCAGTAAATACTATACTAATACCCTTAGAAATATTAAACCACAAATATAGTATTATACTCACATTACGGTACCTAAACTCACTACATAATCATACTAATAAGCTTATAACATGTATAAAAACACTCCTATAAGATCATCTATAAATATAAAAGTAGCTAACACAAAAAACACGACCCTAAATCAAAAGCCCTACATAACTATACCAATAAAAAATATCGCTAAAAATGAGATATTAGTAGTTTTACATTTAACCTATTGCAACTTTTTATAATACCCACATGACAAAACCATAATATATCTACTCATTCATAGAACGCACAGCCCATAACAACTCAGACAACACCCCTAAGAACACCCTATAAGTTAACTATTATACCATATCCAGATATACTATGTGTATACAGCCCACTCTAAGCATAACGACAAATATATTATATAACACCTAGTAACCACCTCAATAACTCATTTAAATCGTACATACATTTAAATACATAAAAATAATCTACCAAAACTATACAACAACAGACAATAAAGAACACCAACAATATACATACAAAATAGATTGATATAGCGTTTTACCCCTAACATCTCACACTACTATATATAGATAATTATATACAAAAAAGTACCTGTCTGCTGGTAGAATAGGAACGGACACAACTGGTGCCGCTGACCGTTTCTCTGCCAGTATCTTCCTTGCTTTCTTCATTTTTTGCCTGGAGGCTGCTTTTGCTGCGGCTTTCTTTGCTGCATCCATCATCTCTTCAACCTGAGGGCGCTGAAAGCATAAGGCCACTGGCCCTTCAATTCTAAACTCACACTCAAGCAATGCCAAGGATGCAAGAAATGCCAGCTTATATTATTATTATTATTATTATTATTATTATTATTATTATTATTATTAACTTGTATATGCTTCATAAGCTAGAATATAAACCATAAAGATATCTTGGTTATCACAGTTTAATACAATGTGTATGCAAAACCGATGAATCAAATGAGTAATGACTTGCATATAAAAGGCAGATGAGGGTAGATTCAATTTAGGTAAGTGTGCACAAAAATAAAAAAATAAAAATACAATAATGGAAAATAATATTTATGAAAACAAGTAAATAAGAAAGTGAAAAATAATTATGGTCAGAAATTTTTGATGAATCAGAACACTCGGTAAAAACAGAATAATCAAATTAGGGTGAAACTCTGATGATGAACAGTTCTAAATAAAAGTTTATAGAAAAGAAGAGAAAAATATAATAAGATCCTTCAATTTAAGTTAAAAAACAGAGTTACATCACTTCTAATGTGTTTATGATGTAATGTGATTTTGTAATGTAATAATGATTTAATTTCTATGACATGACATAAGGGAATCAAATTACCACAAACACCAAAATTAAAAAAGTCTAAAGCTACAGGGTGCTTTCCGTGATATAAAAATTATAAATTGCAAAATAGTAAAGCTATGGCTATCTAAATTGTTTTCATTCCAAGATTACATTAATAAGAGAAATTTATTAATATGAAGTGGTGAAATTAAAGGATTTAAAGCTGTCAAGAAATATGGATAGACATTGCAAATCTAAGATGATAACGAAAGGAAATTCGTATAATGTTTCTGTGCATGAAAAAGTGAAAACATTTATTAATTTTCTGTAGCATCATTAATTAATTAAAATATTTGATTTTGGACTCTATAGAAATTTTTTAAAAAAATTGAAAGACTTGAGTGTTTTGTTTTAAGAAAAATAAAAACATAGTTCAAAAAAGACAAAGTTTTAAGCCCTAAAGTATAAGTAACAAGGAAACAACTGGAAGAAGCATGGGTAATGAAGAAGTAAAATATGTGGTAGTTCATTAATCACATTTCATACTTAATCTGGACACATTTTACGACTCCCTTTGTAAACCTGTTGTTTGTTTTATAGGGCTACAATGATGAAGTATGATCAAATGACAAATTGTAAGCCATTCAAAAAAAATTTATTTTAAGTATTACAATATAAATTAAAAGAATTAGTTAGTAAAGAAACGTGGAAGTGAAATCCAAAACTTTTATAATAATTAATAATCTATATCCTAAAAATAAAAACATATTTATATAATAATAATTATAATAATAATAATTCTACAGAATAGCTAATAATTAAAACAGGAAATAATAATAATTAATAATATTAATAATTAAAAATAATAATAATTAATAAAATATTAAGCAATCGATACTATTGATAATTTTAATATTAAAGAATGAAATAATATAATCAACCGGCAAATTACTATGATAATAACGAATAATAAAATAATAATAATAATAATAATAATTAAATAATTACATAATAATAATAATAAGTAATAATAATTAATAATAATAATATAATAAATATAATAATTAATAAGTAATAAGAATAATAATAAATAATCAATAAATAATATTAATAATAGAAATAATATTATTATAATGATAAGTAAGAATTAAAGGAGATATTTCCACAGTAATATGCGGCAGATATAATAATTATATAATAATAATTCATAATAATAATGATAATAAGTAATAATAAGTAAAAAAGGTTTAGTAGATGGAGAGGAGTTTTTAATAGCGACGATCCCACTTTGGTCACTAGTAATACTAAATCTTACAAAAAATTTAATATACAAAATACTATATTCAGTTAAAGTATGCAAAATACAAATAAAAAATATTTATGTAATAAAAAAATTAAATAGAATAATAATTAAAAATAAATTGTGGATTGAGATAATGGCAGCACTTAAATAATAAATATTACATAATAATAAAATAATAATAATAATAAAAATAATAAAAATAATAATTAATATTAATAAAAAATAATCAAGACAAAAATATATACTGAAAAATACTTCTTATTAGCCTAATAGATACAAATCATAGGGGGATAGATAATTATATATTAATAATAATAATAATATATTAATAATAATAATAATTAAATAAATAAATAATAAATAAAATAATTAATACTAATAATAATAATAATATATAAATAAATAATAATATATCAATAATAAATCAATAATAATATAGATAATAATAATTATAATTCAAAATCATAAGAATTAAGAATAATAATATAAATAATAAATAATAATCAATAATAATAATAAAATATATAATAATAATTAAATAAGTAATAATAATAATAAATAGAAACTATGGATTTATAAACATATAATTAATTCAATAATAATAATAATAAATCCATACCATTAACATTATTTCTTAACACACATAATAACCACTCAATCATCCCACATACACTAATCAATAATAATAAATCACTAAATATAATAATATTTAATTTATCTCTATAATAATAGTTAATACATAATAAAATTAACAATAAAAAATAATTATCAAAATAAATAATAATAATAATAATAAAATAATAGAATAATAATAAAAATACCAAGAAACAATATAATAAAAATTAATAAGAATATAATAATAATAATAATAATTAATAATAATCAATGAGCATTTTTTATAATAATACTATATAAATAATAATATATAATAATAAAAAGTAATAATAATTAATATAATAATATAAAAACAAATAATAATATAAAAAATATAATCATAATGAATTAATAGATAATAATAATAATTAATAATAATAGATATTAATAATATAATGAATAATATGATTTAATTAAAATAATTATAGTAGTAGATAGTAACAATAAGTAATAATAGTGATAGTAGAAGTGAAGAAGATAAAAATAAATATATAGAGAATTATGTTTTCAGATTTTAAGAAAGATTACAAATTTGCATCGCTCCTTTTATTTCGAGAAAATATCATACACAGCTGTAATTAGCGATACTAAAAGGTTTGCCTTGGATCATCTGATGTCCGATCTTTCTCATTTTTACTTATTGAGGCAGGCAAATTCCCTCACCAATATCTACTCGACGTTAATATTATACACAACACCCAAGAGAGATATAAATTAGCGTAGCTATTAAATCGGAAGGATTAAAATATAAATTCTTTACATTTTTGCAAATACACTAATATGAATAATTATATCATGATCATTGGATCGTAGATGCAACACCTGCAGATAATAACTAAAATATTGCAAAATAACACTTGTATGCATTCAATTTATTTCATTAGTACACCATGGTGTTAGTCGTTATTTACCTTTTCGTATACACAGGGGTCTACCTTTAAGTGTTATCCGAAGTGTTTTGTCTTTACCATGCTCTAGGGTTAAACTAATTGTTAATATATATTTAAGAACCTATTATATATAGAGTAAGACCAAGTCTTGTCAGTAATATCTATACATTTAAACGTATTTCATTTTCTGAATACTCTATGCATTCTTTCTTTTTATATTTCTTTCGTACTACTTCATCTTTCAACTATTGAAGCTTTATTAACTGAGAATTGTATTGATAGTACTTTATCTATATAATTACTCTGTAAATTATTTCTGATAAAACTTCTTTAACCTAAAATTCTGTAACCTTTAATCTGACCACGATCATTGATGGATATCTGTTTATTCCATTTATGAGATTTCTCTGATCTAGCTTCAGCTAAACAGTTTAATTTTGACACTTTTATCTTAAGCATCTTAACCCAATTAAAGTACCGGGAAATACATTCTATCCACATTAAAATAATGTACCGTTGTAGCCTTTCAATTGTAAACTTTATATTTTATTAAGTCATTTCAGTCAAATTAAGTGTGCCTAGATTAATAATTATTACAACATCTACTCTGAAGTGGGAGGGGCTTGTGATTATTGTTATCGTGTTGGGGTAAATTGTTCCGTGATAAGGTTTGTTAAATAGAGTATAAAAGCAGTCCTCTATTTCATCTTTCTAAAAATAAATTTATTTTATCAAGTCTTAATTTCATTATGCGAAAGAGCGTTGAATGGGAACTGATGCCGCAAAAGAGGCCACCGAGTAATGTATTGGCTGGTATATATATCAACTAACTAGATGTATATCGAAAACTCCACCGGTGCGCTTAGCCTTCATGACTCACAATGAAACAATTAAAAAATTAAAATTACAAAAGACATATTACATATTACTACATGTAGCAAAGTCTTAGGTGGATCAGACAACACAACAATGAAATAACCGTCTATATCAAAATTAAGTATTTTAATTACACAAAACTATATTTTAAAACTTATCGCCCTAATACAATAAATCTTATTTATATTACAAGAAACAAACTACACGAAAAAACAAATGTATACAGAGAATGAACACATAGAATTTAATAACACACAACTCTTATTTTAAATAATAAAAGCAATACCTTATATACTCAATAATATATATCTACCTATATATCTATATCACTATTATATATAATATATACCATAATAATATTATATATATTATACTATATATATATATATATTATAATATAAATTATATTTTTACGGCTCAAATATTTATATATATTATTCAATGGAAAAGCTAATATAATATATATATATACTACTATCATATATAATATATATATACTATATACTATATATACATTTATATATATATACTCTATATATCTATATATAGTTTATATACTCTATCTATATATATATCATATAATAATATAAATACTCATATATGAGTGTAGGTTCAGTATATATATTTTTTAGTATATAGTATAGAAATATATACTTGATAATAGCTATACTATATAATATACGTTTATATATTACTTATATATATTATATATAGCTATATACAGTATATAATATGAGATACTATAAGTATATATCTATAAATATATATAATATATATATATATATAGTGATATAACTAAAATAAATTGTACATCATATATTATTAGTATATAGTATTAAGCCCTACTATATATATATAAACTATATAGCCATACTACACTACAGACATCAATCGCTTTGATTTTACTAGTAATAGTTGGTAAAAAAGTAATAAATAGGAACTAATCATTTTGGAGACAAAAAATAAATGTTTTTTTCTTTCTTTATTCTAGAAAGAAGCAGACTTGAGAGTGGGATGTGTTTCTAATTATCATCTTTAATCCTCGTCCAACGCAAAGGAACACCGGAGTTCGAACTCTGCATCTTTCCTACGGAAGGACATCCCGGAATATATATCCAAATCCGACAATCTTTGTTTATTTGCTCGGAGAAATTAAATAAAGTCTGAAGTTCTAGTGAGATTTGATTCTACTCGACACTGCACTCCAGTATTTTCCTTCTTCAAATCAATCGCGATAAGATCTGATATCGATCAACAATTATTCGAAACAATTGGATTGTTTCTCCGTCAATAATGATTGTGGCCGATTATCGTTTTTATGTTAAGTCCTTGCCTCTTTAAAATTTTTATTAAAGAAATAATGAGAAAACCTTTTTTTTTTACCATATGCTATTAATGGTAGAAGAACTGGTTGGCTTTCTCAAAGTCCACCAATTGCTTAATAAATTATCTTATCTTTCACTTCAATCTGAATATCTTACGCTAGAGCTGAATCTTTCCTTAAGTGAATTACCTAATAAATCCATGTTGAGCCTTACATTGTCTAATTAGCCACTCTACTAATTTTTTGCAATAGCGTTTTGATATAGATTCTTTTTCATGAATGTAACATCGGAGTTTAATATTATGTACATATATGTCCTATCTCGACAGCGCAATTTTCATGTTATCTGCTCAACTTTCGATCATATTAATACTCATAAGGTCATTTGCCCGCTGGAGCAAACTGTTGATAAGGGAAACATCTGGTTGAAGACATCAGCTGAGGGGCTTGTTTTGAGGCTGTCGATGTTATTCACTTGTTGTTGTTGTATCGTATATTCATATGATTTTAGTTGTCATAGTCTCATATTAAGTGTGCTCATGCTGTTGTAGGCTATAGTACTTGATATGATATGTGTTGTTAGTTTGTTGTGTCAGTTGTTCGTGGTAGTTGTTAGTTTGTAACTGTTGTTTTGTTTGTTGTTTGTTTGTGTTGTTTGTTTGTTGTTTGTTGTTGTTTGTTGTTGGTTGTACGTATGTGTGTTGTTGTTGTTGTTGTCTCGTCAAGATTGATTGCTTTAGAGATTGGCTGATGCTGTTTTGTTTTTTTGTAGGAGGTAAATGTGTTCCTGGTACTGTATATTCTCATGCTTCTCATAGTCGTAATGTAGGGTAAATAACCACCACCCTCTTCATTATTCGTGCACAGCCACGTTTGTTATCAAATGAGGGCCTATGAACGGGAAAGATAGAGTCAAAGGTAGGGGGTTCAAATCAAATCTAGCCTTGTTTTGCAATAAACTTTATCGGTTTCTATTTTTTTTTATAGTTTCTCATTCGTTGACCAGCAAGTTAACTATTCCTTAATAATAAATATGTTAGCTAATGAGACCGCAACCTTATCCTCCCAAATCATAAAATTATAAAGATTTCTGAGTCTGGTTAATAAAGGAACCATTTCCTTTTATAAGATTATAGACATACTTCTACTGCTATACAGTTGAAAACAATTCTTTTAGATCACTTACGGGTTTTCTAGGTGTAGGATTTTAAAAATTTTTCTCATAAGATGTAATGATAATCTGCTTACTAGAGTACTCATTATTTCAGTATTGGGTGTATATTCCCTTTTTCTTCATCTCAAATTGAGGTAACGGGAAATATTTGTACGCACGCCAACACTACTGTGCGCGTCTAGGGTGAAGCTCGCAGAGTAAATAGCCATGAGGTATAGATGTTAAACTTCTTTAAATTACTTTTAGGAACTCTTTACGCTAAGTAGGGAACATTTGTGTGGCCACAACATTGACCTGGCTTATATCTCTTCTTTGCCCAAACAAGATTAAATACTGTAAATAGTTTAATAGACACAATCACAAAGCAAATAGCCTTAATTTATGATGAAAGATATTCTTGAGTATGTTAAAATAAGTACGTTTTAAATGATGAGAGTAAACTGTATTAAGGTTCAAATCTGCTAATAACTCCAACATTTTCAAATTTATGCATCCAAATCGTCCAGGATTTATAATTAATGAACTGCTAGCATTGAAGAGGCTTTTATATCATATGACCTTCGTGAGAAATTGATTACATCTTTGTAATCGTTAAACTTTTCTTGGTAAACAACTGTAGCACCATATGATTATAACAGGCTTTTGTTCGAACAAGAACTACTCTACCTCTTTAAAATTATTTACACTAAGATACAAGGTTTTGCCCGGCAGCTCTGCCAAAGTACCAGACCAAAAAAACTGGCACCAGTGCATTGAAGAATCCATAAAAACTTATAACGGGGGAAAATCTTGTCCCATTCACCCGAAGGTTTGACGACCCCGAACGACTATCGAACGAAAAACGACACAAAGTCTGCAATTTTGTTATACCAATGCCTATTAAATTATAAAAACTTTCTTTCCCCTTTTTATCCAAAGAACTGTATTTATTATCACTAAAGAAAAAGAGACTTATAATAATAGTTCAATAGATCAATAGATCATAGATCAATTAGAACATAGAATCATAGACTCAATAGTATCATGCGGATCGACAGGATGGGTGGGGTGGGTGTTTGGATTTATTGATTTAACTGCTTGTTAGGGTATGTCATAATACAGCACAATTTTTAGTAGATAAAATATGACTTGGAACCATTAGTTCAATTAGATCAATAGATCCAAGTACGCTCATTGGATGGTAGGAATGTGGAGGTGGGTGGTTTTGATTTTACGCTGGATTTACTGATTTACTGTCGTTCAACCTATCAAAGACATTAACATTTTTAAAAAAAATGATGACTTGAATCCAATAGATCAATAGATTCAAACTAGATCAATAGATCAATTGATCAATGGATCATGGGAAGGTGTAGGTTGGGCGTAGGTGATGTTTGATTAACATGATTTACTGATTCTAGGGTCAGTGAACAAACAAAGTTTTTTACAATTATAAGACAAGAAATAAAGAAAGTTTTAGTTCAAAGAAAGCTAGCACCTTTGGAAATTTAAGTCTTTTTAGAATAAATAAATTAAATAAATCTAAAAATAAATAAATAAAATCAAATAACAATTAATTTTTACAAACATACTAAGGAAACGAAACTTATAGTGATTAAATGGTAGAATTCTGACTAGTAAGATGTCCGAAACAATGATATTGCAATGTGACTTTAATATATATTATATATATATAGTATAATAATATATATAAATAATAATATATATATATATATATTATATATATATATATTAATATATTAATATTATATATAAATATATATTTAATATAATATTCAATGATATATATATATATATATTATATAATATATTAAATATATATTAGTATAATATAAATAGATATATAATAATATTTTTTTTTATTCTCTAGAGATATGATAGTACATATTTAAATACTAATATATTAAATATTAATAATATATATATTAATAATATATTAATATATAATATATATATATATATTATACTGTAACTATTTATAAAACTATTATATTATGTATATATTTATCTTTAATCATTTCTTGTGTGAGTGTGTGTGTGTGTGTTTCAAGCATGAAATTCAAACTTTATTAACCACGATGTTGAACTGTTAGTTTTTTGTCACTGTGCAGAGAACATAGCACAGAATGCTTTATGTCTTATATGATACCAGTTTGCATCTACTCTCTGAGAGGGCAGGTGTAATACCAAAAGCTTTGGTTCCCTTTAAGCGTTTATATTCAGACCTTGCACACTGCACGTACTTTTTAATACCTGTTTAGACTTATAATCGATAATAGTTTTAAACAAGACAAGAATATCTTCAATTTCTTTCTTTGTTCTTTTCTCTATAGCTTACCTACACGTATTTCCAATTCTTGTAAAACGATAATTAAATCCTTTTTAGAACAAAAGCTAAATAGAATCCCCTGTGTTTCACTTCCCTGTGCTTAAAAAGATAATTAGTGTCTGAGAGACATTTAGTACGTCTAGCTAACTCTTTTCTTTCGTTTTACTATGTGTCGCGAGGTCAGCTTACGCGTGCGCACGAGCTTCTCCCTACTGTAGATTAAGATAACTAATCTTTTTCTGACTTAGAAAGCTACTTAGGGAATCCTTGGCTCTCTCTCCTCCTCTCGACTACTCTCCTTTTCTTTTTTTTACCTCCTTTCTGCTCTCCTCTTTTCATATATGTTTCTGTACACATCAGTCTCTGGAGGCCCAGGCATGTAATGAACAGACTAACCGTTGGTCTCCCCTGGCTCCTAGCAGCTGCTCTCGGCTGGTGTCTTGCGCGTGTGGCGGGAGACATTTAACTTACGAGTTCAGGTCATGTTGTGGTCGCGCGTGTACATGTTTTTCCATCTTTCCATAGCATGTACCGTTACGTACATAATATTATATATTTATATATCTATATTATATTATTAATATAATTATATATATAATAATATTATATATATATATATATTCTATATATATATGATAGGGGGCGGTAAGCTATATTCGGCGGCTATAATAATCGCGCACGACGTCGCCATTGCACCATGCGCAAGCTCGCTGACCGTTGTGCGTGGTGGTGGCGGGAGCGTTCGTGCGTTGTCGCGTGTGCGTGGTGCGTGTTGCGTGTGCGTGATCTGTGCTCGTGTGCGTGGTAAGCCGTTCGTGCGTGTGCGTGTGCGTGTGCGTGTGCGTGTGCGTGTGCCGACCTCTGTGCGTGTGCGTGAATACCGGTGTGCGTGTGCGTGGCGTGTGGCTGTGGCTGTGCGTCGTGGCCGTGTGCTGTGCGCTGGTGCGTGTATATTTTCCCTTCGATAAGTATTTCCGTGAGAGGGCTATAGCAAAAATATATGCTGGGAAAATTTATGGAGGAACCTTTTCGAATATTAGTATATATAAACTATATATATTATATATATATAGAAGGTTTTATGATAATATAGGGGAATATAAATAAGTCTCCGTAATAGCATCTATATACTATATATACTATTATATACTGTTATAGGTATTAACTATGTTAAAAAACAAAATTCCATTATTCCCAGTGCAGAAATCCTGGAACTTCCAGGATTTCAATTATTACTTTCCCTAGTTTCCCAGGAATCTCTGAGAGTCCAGTATCTCAGGAGATTCCAAGCCTTACAGAGCCCCGCAAATGTGGCCCTCAAGGGAGGGAACACGTAGACTGTTCGAGCGGAGTCGCACTTCCTTTGGTAAATAGTCGTGGGTTCGGAGCTAGGTAGCAAATTACCTAGTAAGTTTCCTCCTTGAATAGGGCTATGCCGTGAGTTGTTACTTTAATCAAAAAAACAAAAAATAAAAAAAAAAAAAAATATATATATAGTGGGGTATTTACTATATTATATATATCTATATAATATTTAGCCTATTACTATATATATATATATATTAATTATTATTATTATATATATATATATATTATACCCTATATATATAAATACCATTATCTGAAAGTATTATCATCTGTAATATTGATTATTATATATATCCCTATATTATAACTGGGGTAAACTCACTACGTAGTATAGTATTTATAACTTGATTGTATATCACTGTTATCCAAACTCATTATCTTACTGTTAGTAAAAAATTTAATGTTAGCTTTCGTCTTGTGCTAGAATTTTGCGAGAGCTAAATTGTTTTATATGCATCAAGTCGAATGAAATCTTACATATCACTTAAAAACCGTCCTGTTAAAGATATCTCTTATCAATACACGCGAGTGAAAATTTCAGTCAATAAAGTAAAAATTCAGAAGACTCTCCATAAGCTAATCGAGAACAATCTTCATGCCCGATCAATACGCCTTAAGCTAAAACGCTTTCTCGGTCAGAAGCACGGTATAAGGGTTACCACGAAGGGCTGCGACACCGTATAATATCTAATCCGTAATTTAAATCGCAAATTCTTATCCGCTAAAACGAAGAGTCAGACGCGCAAGGGTGGTAAACGGCTTCTCTTGTGTACAATGTCTGATGACTACATAATTCCCTACGCAGAGAGAGTATCCTCACAGAAGAGACTTTTATTACTTCTTTACTTTTATTGATTATCTCTACTTAGTTGAATAAAAAATTCATTTCAAATATGGATTTCTAAATTACATCCTCTTTATAAAGGGTGCTTGCTCACAAAAGAGCCAACCATTCTCACGACAACGTAAAGAGCCCTATATATTGGTGAAGCTTAAAAAGAACAACCACAGAACCCTCACCCTCATCCATTCTATCAACCCAAAAGAAAAA
The DNA here is from genome assembly GCA_015478945.1 of Trachelipus rathkii. NCBI lineage: Eukaryota > Metazoa > Arthropoda > Malacostraca > Isopoda > Trachelipodidae > Trachelipus > Trachelipus rathkii. The sequence continues at coordinate 65,139 of JABUQX010003870.1, read as the reverse complement.
CCCGAACAAAAGTGAAGATAAACACCTGCAATGAACGCAATCCAAATCCGGAGAAAATGACCTCAAGCAAACAGACACATTCATCGTGAGAACTGGACTATTCCGTATTTTCTATATCCTAATCAATTGAGACGAGGAATTTTCTTTCACAGTTCTCAACAGATCGAGGATAAATTACAGACGAATAGCAAAACTTGCCTTTACGGTATGGATTTCTTTCACCATTCAGTTTGGAGTATGGGCAGAAACTCATTTTTGGATTCCACTTCGAACTCTGATTCCTTTACGAATCTAAAATGTTCTTAATGACCGCTCCCTTTTACTGTTAATGAGAAATTTTTCAACCTAAAGTTACCTAAATTTCAACGCACTTTCGCTTACATAATCAACTTCCAATATCTAACGGAATGGACTTCTTTCATCATTTATTGTTTGGATTATGGCGTAGAAATTCATTTGCGACATGAGGCCACTCCACCGCAATTCTGATTCCTTTTCGCAATTTCTGGTTAATAGGTTTCTGTGACCGCGCTGTCTTTTCATGGTCTCAACGAAATTTTTCAATAAATTAGCCTAATTACACAACTTCCGTCTCTACCGTAACGTCAACAACTGTTTTCTCTCGTACATACACGCTTGAAAATTATTTACGTGCGCATTGATTCAAGATTCAATGGATACATTTAGAAACGCCTTACAACTGTACCTTTCTAGGATTCAACCATTCGATCGATGTGGCATATTTAACTGGTGAATAACTTAATTGTTCAATATCACGAATTATGCATAAACATTTTTGTATTTTTATCAATTTAAATGTTGGTACCATTTGTTTTTATATAAAAACGTAGGAAACCAACACATTAGACTTGAGTTAAATGCACCGCTATTTATTTCTGTATGTAATAACAATTGAAACTTGTTATTTTTTTTCCATGTATTCACATATTGGTATACTATGTTTTAGAGTCTTCGGATGTCAACCAATTATGCTCGTATTTGAATTTTCTTTACTTTCATGTATACTATTTTTTGCCTTCAAATGTTTGCATGTCTACTAATGTCTTTTGGACATAATTAGCTATGCTTGCATTTGAAAGTACCTTAACTTTATGTATTTAGGTTATATTCTATTGTATAATTAGTAAACATACTTTCTTCACTCCGTGTTTTTTTAGCGCCGGGATCTCGGTATCCCTCCATCGAACGTTGCCCATTATAACATCTTCGTATTCGCTCGACGAATTCTGACCGTGAAAAACTTTATGCTAGATTTGCGCCTGGATGCAAAATTTTAGCATAGTCGCAAGAAATGATGAATAAATCTATTTGCAATTACGCTTTCCACTCTCTTTTTTTAAAAATTCATCAATAAAAAGAGTCAGAAGAAATAAAGCTTACTCTCAACGATCTCTCATCCCAAATGCCTTCAAACTTTACAACACTTTCGTGACAAGAGAGGTAAATTTTCACGGATAGGGCTTGCGACTCCAAATTTCACATTGAAATTTTCGCTAAAACGCAAGGTCATGAGCAAGGGTGCGTAAACGCCTGGAGAAGTCTGTGACTATAACTCGCCTAACGCAGGAGAGAGTATCTCAACAGCAAGAGACTTTTATTACTTCTTACTTTTATTGAATATCTCTAACTATGTTGAATAAAAAAATCATTTTCAAATTGGAGTTTCTAAATTAGCCATCCTCTTATATAGGTTGCGTTGCTCACACGGTATAAGAAGAACTAATTTAGGCAGTAATAGCCCTATAATAATATATATAATATCATAATCATATATATATTATATTATTATTATATATAATATAATATATAATATTATATATATATAATATATATATATATATTATTATACTTATAATATATATATAGATATTATATATAATTATAATATATGTATATATCTGTATATATATACTAATTATATATATATATATATATATATATATATATCATATATATAATAATACTATCTATATTAATATATATATATTATAATATAGTATATATATATAATATATAATATAATATATAATATATATATAATATCATAATATAACTATATATATATATATATAGTATACTATAATTTATATATATATATTACAGATGGAATCAAAAGAAATTGACTTTGGGATTGTTGATTACTGTGCATCATCGGCAGTTGGCAATTTCTGCAAGTTATTGGTTTCTAGCATATCTTAGAACAAACGGAAGGCATATAATTCCCCCCCCCTGAAGATATTCCTCCATGGGGAATCGAGGTTCCTTGAACCTCTTGCTTGTCTATGTCACTATTGATCTTCTTATATTATCATCAGTTAGGTTTTATTAGGTTGGTTTCTTTTCTTTTCTTTTTTAAATTACTTTTTTAATTCGTTATTTAACTAAATTCAACTTCTCTCTCCTCATATATATATATATAATATATATCTATATATATATTAATATATATATATATATATAATATATAGTATAATATATATATATACATATATATATATCAAATAGTATAATTATTATTTATATATATTATATATATATATATTTATATATGATATATATTATATATATATATATAAGTTTATATATATATAATAAATATTATATATATTATATAATATTATATATATTATATATTATAATATATATATATATATATATATATATATATATATATATATAATAATATATATATATATATATATTTAAATAACATAAGTGAATATAACCTTTTTTTAAAATCTCACAAAAGGACGTATGGGCACAGACGTCATATTTTGTCTGACTGTTATGGTTAATACATTACAGTAGATGGTGCGACCAACCCCTATACCTCCCGCGCACAAACCAAACGTTCTTTCTTACTTTTGGGGGCATTAAGGCAAATATCAACACAATTTCACCCATTAACTACGCAGTTCTTTCGTAATACGAAATATGGTTTTATATAGCGCTTCCTTGGTAATGCTATTTGCTAAGTTTAGTATTTTTTTTTCATAGACAATCGTGCTTGTCCTGCCTCTTCAAGCGTTGTTTAGAACATATATAATACTCACTGAAGCTGTTATTTTCCCATAGTGATATTTCTCAATGTTTGATTCATTATTATTTATATTTAACTTTTTACTAACTGTAAGTGGAAATAGTTTTGATTTTAAATTGTAAGTATTTTAAACTAAACCAAGCTACTCAAAGCCACTGTAGCAGTACAGTACAGTACAGTTGTGAGTTATATATCTGTTTTTTTTTCCTGTGATTGACGTTCAAATGTTTTTAACTGATTGTATAAACGAAGCTAACGACTATGTTTGGGTGTTTTTATCGCGACCGATTTACGAGTATTTTCATATCAGACTACCGTCAAGTAAAAAGTTTCCTAATAATTTTGAAATTATAGTTAACAATATATAGATAATAATAACTGTTCCATTTCTTTATTCATTCATTCTTCTGAAGCTTGTGTTACTAGATGTACCGCATGTTCTACTCTCTTTAAGCGGCTCAATTACTATATTTCGAAGATCAGCATTTGTTAAGTTCTTTACAACAGGTGGTTCGGTAACTGTTTCGTGTCTCAATCTATCATGTTTGAATAATCATCTGCTTTAAAGTTTAGTGATTTTGGCAGTTCAAAAACTCTTGCCAAATATGTAGAATACCTAAATTTCTTCTCTTTTCTCGTATCTACTAGCATAGCAAGTAATATATTCTCAGGATGAGCAAAGTATGAGTTGTTTTTTAGTACACGCTCCATAATCACTGCATTATTTTTGTGCACTTTTTAAAGTAGGAACATCAGGTAATAAAAATTTTGCGCTCCACCAGCTGCCTTTGGATAAGACTTTGTCCAAAACCACCCTGGTTCTTAAATTTTCATTATTATATTTACTAGATTGTGTAAGAGTTTTACTTAGAAGTTGTAACCGTAAGATCCTGTTTGCTTTTGTTAGCCATCTGGCATGATGTGTTTTTTCTTAAAAAAAAAGCACGATTCGAAAAAAACAGTTTTTCCCAACCTTATCCCTGATGTTATGCTAATAAACATTTCATACAAATATTTTTGGTCAGTGCTAGGTTGTTTAACGATATCTTCGGGGATCTCTGTAAGGGTTTCGTTTAAAAGTTTAAAATTAACAATCTACAGTTTATTTAAATCTTCATTTCTTTCCCAATGACACATTCAAATTTTTTTGGACCAGATGATTGTCCATCAATTGACTGGAATACGTGTCTGAATGGAAGTTCATTTGCATGTAAAAGACAAATTATCCACTGTACTAGTCTTTCAATATATATTTCAATCTTTCTCAAAACTTCACAACCTTCTAGTGTTAGCTTGAGTCCCATCACAAAGAATTGCTTTAAAAGAGTTTTTTCTATTAGAATCAATTATGAAAGTTATTATTTCATCAGTAACACACTTGGCGTTGACAGTATCTGGTGTAGTATGAGTCATATACATATCATTTGGTTCTCTGACAATAGCATAGTGTTCCTCATATTCAGTTTCAGCTTTTGTTTTAGTATGATCTTTTCTGCCGTCGAATCCTATGCATTCAATGTTAGAGTTTTCTAATTGCATTTTGATGAAATTCGTGTTGCCAACAAGTTTTCTTTCCCTTTCAACCTTTTTCCTATGCAACATGTTGCTTTAATTCAATATCCCCATATCCATTAATGCTGCATTCACAATAGCAGCAGTTGCCCAGTAGCTTACACGATACCTGTCAGCTATTATTGCTAAATTATTATACCTAAATCTATTATGAGTATTTTCTCAAAGTTCAAATTTTGGAAGAAATTCATAATCATTTCCGCTTTTCATCTATTCCATAGTATCTTCCTCTATAACTTCTAAGGTTTTCCTATGTTGGTTGAAGTTGCATAAATTTATCCGCCTTGTGTACTACTAATACTACTACTAAAACAACCCCTACCCCTCCCAAGACTTATAATAGTTTTACCAATAAGGCTTTCCAATTTTTCTTGCGTCCTTCTTCTGACAACTGTTACTGATTTATCAATTGGCCCTAGTTGATTTTTCAATTCTTTTTAACCTACAAATGATTCCCATTCAATAATAGTTATTTTAATTTTGCATTCTGCAATCAGTCTTATGAA
>JABUQX010003870.1:52500-57500 GCA_015478945.1 Trachelipus rathkii | reverse complement strand
TTCGCTTCTTCTCACTTTCCATTTCACTGCTGGCTAGACCAGTTATATTTGTCAGCCGCATATGAACGTAGGTTAGGCTTTAATAATTTATTTATCTTGGAAAAAGGGTGATTTAAAATTGCAACTTACCTACAGTGATTGAATGTGCAAATATAGATTTTCCTTTTGCCATTCTGTACATTTATTAAAAATTCCGAATTTTTAATTTAATTCATGAACTTATTCATGGGGACATTTATTTTCGTTTAAAATCTCTCAGCAAGCATATATCATCTACGGTTTATATGCCTATTAAAAAATAAAGAGGAGGATAAACATTTCAGAAACCACAATGTCAACGAAAATTTATTTTCTCTTTTTCATTAACGAGTCAATTAAATATGCAACATAAATTCTACGATAGCATAGAAACTACTGTTTTTAATTGAAATTTTTACGAACGTTAGTTTTGAAAATTTAATAGATTTTCTTATAACCTTTGTTTACTTATATGTGAGTATAAATTGATAAATAATCTATTTGGTTTCATCTATTACCGATAATTATTTGTCTACTTCACTAAAAATATTCCTTGAAAAGACATTCTAAAAGTTAAAATAAGAATGATAATTGTGAAAACGGCTTGAATCTTCCGTTTTTGGCTGGGGTGATCCAGTTTTCCAGCCCCACCTAAAAATGGACATAAAATTCGGAATTTTCAGCCGATTTTGACTATATAAACACCAAAATGTAGCTTTTTTTGAGCTCTAAAACGTTGTTTTCCGGTGTTTTTCTGTGACTGTAGTCATAACTTCAGAATTTTCAATTTTTCAAAATCCATGTTTGTGACTATTTTCATATCAACTTTCAGATTTTTTTGCGAAATGACTTCAAACTTGAATATGCAAGATGGGTCCATACCTACAATATTTACATAATTACATTTTCGAATTTTTAGTTTTGTGCTCAGCGTTTTGTCCAATTTCCAAACAAATTTTTTTTGAATTTGAAAAGCTGAAATAATTGACCATTTTTTTTTTCTTACCCACTCCGATAACATCAATTTCAGGGCTTGTATGAGTCGCAAGATGCATCTTTTTTACTAGATAATTTCTTTGTATATGCAATAGTTTGGATTTGTTCTTGAACAAATTTTTCAAAAAAAAAAGTTTTTGAAATTTTTTAAAAAATTCTTATTGAGTATACAAAAAAAATTATTAAGTAAAAAAAGATGCATCTGCCCGACTATACAAGCCCTGAAAATTGATGTTGATCGGATGGGTAGAAAAAAAAAAAATATGTCAATTTTTCACTTTTTCAAATTCAAAAAAATTTTTTTGGAAATTGGACAACGCCTGAGCACAAAAACTAAAAATTCGAAGAATGTAATCAGTGCGATTATTGTAGGTATGACCCATCTATGCATATTTCAAGTTTGAAGTCATTTCGCAAAAAAATTCTGAAAGTTGATATGAAAATTAGTCACAAACATGGATTTTGAAAGAAATATTCTCTCTGATTAATATATGAACTACATCAAGAAGAAGACCCGCAAATACTAAACAAACTTCTCTCAGCCGAGAGAGAGAGAGGCTCTACATCTTTGGTATATGCTTTCTCTATAAGTGGCCGCTACCTAGCTATGTCCAGTCACAGTCGCGTGAGAGTGTCTCCGAATTTTAGTTGTCCATTTTAGTTGGAGGCTCGATACGAACTGGGATCAGCGGCGTGTGGCCCTCACAAAAATCGCCACAATCAGGGTATTGCTCGACAAAGCTTGATACTTGCAGAGCAGTATTTTTTCCATTACCATTGTGAAAATGTGAGACAAAAATTAAAAGTTATATATTAGAAGAGAGGTCATGAGTAATCAAGATTTTTAAATAATGTAACAATATCATGCAGCTTAATTAAAAATCAACTATATTTATAATTTATCTAGAAATAAAATGAAATATTCGAAATTTTGAGATAGAATTTCAATAATACACAATAGCATTATCATATAGTAAGTGAAGTTTAATTAAATCATTTTAATTACTAATAAATTGAATTATATATCAAATTACGTTTGTACCTCATTTACAATAAACATTTATTGTAAGAATAGTTTGTAATGAGTTCCCCTTAATATTAACTCATTCTCTATAGAAAATTTTTAATATTAAGGGTGACTAGATAAATGAACACAGTCAATACTGCGCAAATCGAAAAGATCTTGCATATTGTAATATAGATCTTAGGAATTATATATGATATGACGACCAACTAAATATGAAAATCTTATACCCTATAGATCGTATTAGTTATATATCATATGACGACCTACAGTATATAAACATTAGTATAAATATATTTACATATAATAGGTCAGATAGTTAGGGAAATTGTCTAAAAGGATGGGATATGCCATTTTCGAATTTAAAATAAGTTCAAAATTCTAACATTTATTTTTGAAAGAAAGGCAAACCCTGATTTGCTTAGTTGGAATATAAGCATCTTTTTTGATTGGTTAATAACAAACAAACATCTTATCTCCGTTTTAATTGACCATTTCCTCTTTATGACGTTTTCGAACATAAAATTTTTTACCATTATAAATATCTTAAAATATAGGTTGATTAATATAAAATAAAACTTTTGTTTGTATTACGAAAGACATTATAATAATTACATTACTATTACGCTCCAGATTTTATGGACATAGAAAATAAATTATAATCGCAGTTAATATATGTATATCTGGTAACATCGTGACGAAATTGATAGCTGTCACAGTCATAACCTAGCAGGTTAGTCAGTCTCTCTCAGAGAGTGTGTAGCGTCTGATTGAGCTCACTCCGCACTCACCGAACGCTGCATAATATAAATATAATATTACACAGTGTGAGAGCAAAAAGGTTTTGAGTGATGTCTATGAGTACAAGCATACTGTCTAAGTATCTCCTCACCTCACTGATCAGCCTGTGTAGGCTTACTCACTTTGTAAGGGTGGATCTCATACGCAGTCGAATCATACTTAATATTAGTACCTACCCTCCACTCTCAGCTCACTCAATATAGTCTCCGCCTCACTCAATACTATCACGTGATCCTTAGTGCCGGTGAGTATATAATATATATATATATATATACTATATATATATATTATTATTACGCTATACGTTTTTCAATTGTTTATCACAGCCCTCACCGGTGTATATACTATAGCTTGAGCAAGACCTATTGAGATAAACAGAGCCTCAAATCGATCTAACTGAGCAGCGTCTTTAAAGAGCAATCTATGTGATATTCAGTATCTGATGATATCAATTCCTCTTATATCTTATAGTGAGAATACTAGATATATATACTTAGAATAAAAATTATATTACCTCTTGAAGTACGGTACCTCCCCATAGTATAGTATATATATATATATAGTATATATATATATATATATAATAATATTATATAATATATATATATAATATATATATAATATATATATATATATAATATATATATATATTATATATTTATTAATATATATATATATAATATATTTATAATAAAAATTTTATTTTAAATATTAATATATACTATATATATATATAATATATATATATATATATATATTATAATATATATATATATATATATAAATGAATTTATAGGGGGAGGACGTGGAGTAACCCGAAGCAAAGAGATTATCCCCTTTGGGCATATGGGATATCATGCAAAGTTTATTGCACTCTGAGTGCTATTTAATGGCAATTCCCAATTCGTTGCATATCCTTTCAAATTTTCCAATAACCAAGAATACATAGGAGCCTCAGTTTATTACACACCATAACACTATTTACACATTTACATTATTTAAAAAAAAGATTGTCACGGAGAATCCCAGGTGAGCAAATTCCGATAAGAGCCCCTTAGCTAGCCCTTCCCAATCTCCAATTTGGAGTTAATGGTTTACGGTGGTGGAGTTGATGCCGTCATAAAATTACCAGCCTGTTATTGTGCAGGGTTTTCTTTCATCATTAATTTCGGCAACATTTGCACTCTTTATACTGATTCCACTTTGTTAAACATTACCTTTCCTCTTATAGACCTAACCACTTTAATCGAAACTCAGGTGTTTAATTAAGCATTGTGAGCACTAGACATATTAAAAGTCTTCGATAGAGTCTTCTTAGAAAAGTCTTCTTTCTGTATTTATCTTCACTTTGTGGCCAGGGCTGCGGAACCGGCAAATTTTTTCCTGCTCCGACTCCGGCTCCATCTCCATCATTTTAAAATTACCCAGCTCTGACTCCAGCTCCGGCTCCGACTCCGGCTTCGGCTTCGGCTCCGGCTCCGCCTCCAGCATTTTAAAATTACCCGGCTCCGACTACGGCTCCGCTCCGGCCCCTAGTTATAATTCCTTCTCCATTTACACATATGAAGTCATTAATTCTCTGTTACAAAATTTTTATGGAGTGATGAAATTGAATGCTTATTAATATCTTTATTAACTTAGAATTAAAAACTTAGAAAATATTTAATAGTAAATAAGATTTTTAAAAAATACTGAAAAAAAGTAATTCACTTTCTTCCTAAATTTTAATATAATTCCTCTTTGAACGATGAACTGCCTGTACATCTACGTAAAATAATTTTATTAAAAGTTTATTTTTTTGTATTTTTTTTTTAAAAACGGAAAAATTATATTTCAGTTTCATCATAAAGTTTAAAACACTTCCTCTTTGAACTATGAGCTGCCTGAGCATATGTAATATAATTTTATTAAAAACATTTTTTTTTTTTTTTTTTTTAAAAACTATAATTCACTTTCTTCCTAAATTTTAAAATAATTTTTTTTGAACTGCCGAGCATATAAGTAATATAAATTTATCCAAAACAATTGTTTCTTAAAAATAAAACTTCTTCAATAAAATCCTCTTATAGCGATGTCCTTACATTCGATTTTATTATTTTTAAAGCAGAAAATAAGCTCTCAATATTTACTTGACTAGGAGGGAAAGCTGTAATTGTGTAAT
>JABUQX010003870.1:45000-47500 GCA_015478945.1 Trachelipus rathkii | reverse complement strand
AATATAACATTTACAAACCTTTTAACTTAGGTTTTAGCGTTTTATCAATTTTTTTCCAAAAATTTTTTCCTTTTTGTTTTTGTTTTTTTGTTCTGTTTGTGGTTGTGGCGTGTGTGTGTGTGTGTGTGTGTGTGTGTGTGTATGTGTGTGTGTGTGTCGTGTGTGTGTGTGAGCATGGCAGATTTGCATAGCACTTGCGGCTTTCTATTGACTTTTCACCAAAACTATCCGTTGCTTAAATTCCAACTCGCTCCGTTGAATATTCACCTCTCTAACTCTAGCCCTATTCTTTTGCTCCTTGTCTGAGACTCAGATCGCTAAGAATTCATCCTCTAACTCGTTTAAACGTATCCAAACTATAACTTGATTTCATAAGTTTCCGTCTAAAAGCGGTGGAGTATTGTGCCTATGTTAACATTCACAGCTCCAGTAAACACGTCCGTGAATCTCGAATCACCTAATTTCGATGTCCTGTTGGCTTAAAATCTTTCTCCTTCTCCTACAAATAATCTTGTGCTTTCTGCTTACTGTTCTCCAATAGAACAGATTTCACCGCCTTTTTTAATATCTTACCTACTTCTTCACGAGACTGTTATATCTTCTCATCCAAATACTGAGGTCCTCTAATTAGGATTTCAATGTACACAACACTGATGTTGGGATCCTCTCATACTGAAATTAGGTGGGGAGGAGGCCGAATCATTCAGCAATTTCTTAACGATCTGGAGCATAACTTAATTGAAAAGCCAACCACACATTGCCGGATCGTCCTAAACCAATTCTGAAACACAACATTGACCTATGTTTCACCACTAGTCCTTCTCTCTATAAATACACCACCTTCGCTCCTATGAGAATCTGACCACAACCTTATATCTCTTAATTTTAAATTTCTCTCCAAAACAGCGCCATCCTGCCCTGTGCGTTCTTTCTGCACTTTGATCGGGCCGATTGGGGGGCTTGCGTTGCTTCTATGCTAGCTATAATTGGAAGACTGCTTTGGTCTCTGGTGACGCTTCGACTTTTGCCGATCAGGTGGGAGCTGTAATCGTTGCTTGGATGAGCAGGTTTATTCCATTCTTGCGATCTAAATTCTTTCTGCTCCTCAGTAATCCATGTGGCGGATCGTAAGTTGCTCCTGGCCATTCAGCTAGAGACAATGGCGATATCGGGGTGGATAAACAATTCTCGTTTCTCCTATCATCTCTTTCGCTAATTTTCATTCAGCTAGGAAATGCGTTGCAGGGATACTCTTCGACGAGCAAACAAACTTTCATTAAACGAAAAAGTGTCCGCTAATCCTCCGTTGCTCTCCTACTGATAAATCGTTCTGGCCTCTTGCCAAAAACAGTCTCCAACATACTTCTGTATGAGTCTACCTTTCCTCCTGCTTATTCGAATCTGAGGTTCTGTTGCTAGACTCTCCAACTGGACAAGGCCAATCTCTTCGGCCTCCTATTTTCATCTAACTCAACCCTGGACGATTTCTGGCTATTCCTCTTCCTTCCTTCCTTCTCCTGCTCAGTTGCCCTATGTCCTATGCCTTTGACTGAGATTACATTTGATCGGGGCATGGCTCGCTGAAATCTCGATGACGCTTAGGGAAGGCGGGTGGGCCCGGATGGGCATTCCTCGCCCCGACGTTGAGGGGTGTGCTTCCTGCTGGCGCTCCTCTCGTTCGACTATATTGCTCTATGCCTGCAATTACTAGCACTTCCCTTCCAGGGTTGGAGGCGCGCAATGATGTTCCAACCTATTCCCGAAAAAAAGGGAAACCGCTCTGATGCCTTCTTAACTATCGCCCGTATAGCTTCAACCTGCTATTCTATCTAAGATCTTTGAAACCCTTCTTCAACTCTCATTTCTTAGACCATCTGGAATCTCATTCCTTCTTTCCGATCGCCAGTACGGCTTTCGGCGCTCGAGGTTTTTTCGTTTACTGGTTGGAATAAATAACTTTCCTATTCTAACAGATTTTATGGTTTTCCAGCCCTCAGGAATCTACGGGGGACTGCCGTTGGTGGCGCTTGACATATCCAAACATTTGACCGGTTGGCACGCGTCACTGCTCTCCCAAGGCTCCCTCCTTTGTGGATTTCCTGCCTTCTCTTTGCGTTACTGTATGGTCTAGCTGTTCTTTCAAATCGCTCAATATTCGGCTGTTGTTGATGGCGACTTCTTTTCTTTTCTTCAATAGTGGTGTTCCTCAGGGTTCTGTCTTATCTCCTACCTTTCATATTCCTGCTTTTCATTAAGGATCTTCTCGTCTGCACATTAAACTCTATCCACTCATATGCCGAGTGACTCGACCCTTCATTCTTCAACTCATTCAATTCTGCTTCCTTCTTTTGCTTCTAGAATTGCTCTTCGTCTTAATCTTTCCGACTCCATTTGCTCGCTGATCTGGGATAGAATTTTCCGGGTGGGGGTCGTCCGCAAACCTTGTGAAATATTAATTCTTTAAAAACCAAACTTCTACAATCTCCCTCTCTAAGACACC
>JABUQX010003870.1:20000-32500 GCA_015478945.1 Trachelipus rathkii | reverse complement strand
TAGTGTGCATTTGATACGATATTTATCTTATACAATTCGACCATTTTGTATGTCGGTGGTGGAATGTTCATTGCAATCGATGCGCGGTGATTGTTTTTCGACACATAGTCTATGCGCATTGTTTATTTTTCGACATAGTCCTATGTCCGGTTTATTTTCGACCATAGTCCTATGAGCAGTGTTCGGTTTAATTTTTCGACATAGTCTTGCCCAAAGGATTTGAATTTTTCGACATACGTCTCATATGCGCAGAGTTTATTTTTCGACATTGTCTATGCGCATGGTTTATTTTTCGACATAATCTATGCGCAGTGTTTATTTTTCAACATAGCCTATGCGCGGTGATTGTTTTTCGACATTATCTATGCGCAGTAGTTGTTATCCGACATAGTTTATGCGCAGTAGTTGTTTTTCGACATAGATTTTCGACATAGACATAGCCTATGCGCGGTGATTGTTTTCCGACATAGTCTGTGCGCAGTGCTTGTTTTCAACATAGTCTATGCGCAGTGCTTGTTTTTCGACATAGTCTATGCGCAGGGTTTATTTTTCGACATAGTCTATGCGCAGTAGTTGTTTTTCGACATAGATTTTCGACATAGACATAGTATATGCGCAGTGGTTGTTTTTCGACATAGTCTATGCGCAGTGATTGTTTTTCGATATAGTATATGCTCAGTGGTTATTTTTTGACATAGTTACTGCGCACTAGTGTATTATTTCTCATTCGTTCCATTCTTTCTCGATTTGTTCTTTCTACTATCAATATGGACATCATTCAAGACTTAGATCTGAAAGAGGCTGCTGATTTTCAAGACCTAATGCCTACAGATCTTTCAGGAGAGGAAATATCTAGCCTCAAGTCAAGTCTTCTTAAAGACTTGGGTCCTCTTAGGTTAAAAAGGGGACACTTAAGAAGAAAACTTACTCTCTGTTGTAAACACTTTCCTATAGAAGAGGAAGGTGATGAGGACTCTCCCACCTTTTACGATCCAGTTGTTGTAAAAACTGTGTTTGAAAAGGTGACAACAGTCATGAGTGAAATTAAAGCTCAAGACACTATCATTGAAAACTTAATATTGGGGGCTGAATATACGAAAGTTGACCAAGCCATACTTGACGAAGAACTTACAGCCACTGATACCTACCATATTAAGATGGCTAAAGCGCTTCACTTGTTAAAAGACAAGTATGGTTATAATTCAGATTCAAGAAAGTCGTCTAGTGCCTCTTCAGAGAAGTCAAACTCAAAGGAGAATTGCTGTCATTATCCTTCTAGCTTAAAGATTCCTGCCTTAAAGTGTGGAGATTTCTCGGGAGATAAAGACAAGCATTCTTTCCGCTCTTTTCTCCAATCTTTCAATAACGTATATGGAGAGAGAAGAGACATCTCAAAGGCCATCAAACTTCAATATTTAAAATCACATTTGAAGGGATATGCTCTGAAGGACATTGAGTTCTTGTCAGGCACGGATGACAATTATGATGTTGCCTTAACCATCTTAAAGGAACATTATCTAGATAGAGCATTCATTATCGACTCTATTTTACATGAGTTAGATTCAGCTCCGCCTCTTGACGGAAGGCAGTTGGAACCTGTCCGGTCTTTCATTTTAAAGGTTCGTGCTAACTTGAAGGAACTTAAGGAACTTGGAGTTGACTTTTTTCAAGAGGATTCATCCGGTTGCAAGTTAATAAGTCATATCGTGGTTGATAAGCTTCCTATTTCGTTTTTGAGAGAGTTGAAGCTGTCTACGAAGGAACAATATCCTTCCATCAACCTCATATTCAAAGAACACAATCAAATCATTCATAATATGGAAAGATTTCGAACTCCAAAATCTTACACTCAATCTCCCTCTTCTGGTTCTTCTCGTTCTTCTTTTGATTCAAAAAGGAGAAACAGAAATGGGAAAAAGTTTCCTTCTGTACCATCTGAACAGAGTCATACTTTCAATACATCCAAAGGTGATAGTGTAAATAAAAAGACATCATCTCCATCTTCGTCAAATATTCAAGCATCGTCTGAAATTAAATGTAAGTTGTGCAGTGGGAAGCATTTCCTTTCAGAATGCACAGTTTATGAATCTCCTAAGGCCAAAAGGGACAGATGTGTCGTGCTTAAGCTGTGCAGCAACTGTTCCAGCTTGAAACATATGGTGGATATCCAGCAAAAACACTCAACCTTAAGTACCCTTGCTTAAATTGCAAGAGTAGAAAGCATCTCACAGCTCTTTGTCCATCTGAAATTCGTACTCAACATCGGAACAACAATCGAAAAGATGCCGATGAAGAAAGTAATTCTGGTATTAGCAACCACTTGTGTATCAATACCGGACAGTCATCTGCCTCCCAAATCTTACCTACCATCACCATCACAGTAAGACACAAGAATAAGTCTGTGCCTGTTCGTTCATTGATCGACTTAGGTTCACAGAGAACCTATGCTAGTCCAAGATTGCTCAATAAATTCAACATCAATTGTGAGCAATTACCCAAGATTGACAATCCCATCAAAACCTTCATCGGAGAGCAGGTTCGTTCCTCTTATTTGGCTAATTTGGACCTCAACTGTTGTTGTGATTCATTTATATCAATTCCTGTTCTTGTAGACCCTTCTTTAGATGTGGGTTTTACTGTTAATGGACTGGCATCTGCTATTTGTAGAATTTCGTCAAAATACAAAGTAGCTGATAACTCATTTGTAGGTCCTTATGGGGACTCTGTGAATAACATCGACCTTTTGCTTGGCACTGACGCTCTTTGTCATATGAGGCACTTCCAAATGGTAGAATGTTTGGAAGGAAGTGCTATTTCAACTTGTTTCGGTTTAGTTCCTTTCGGTCCTGTGGATTCTTTTCTACTTCCACATCAAAAAGACTTTCTGTACAGAAAGCAGTCTGTTAACTCATCACGAGAACATGATGAGGAAGATTCATGACTAACAATGTCTGTCTCTTCATTGCCCTACCAATTTGTCAACGCTCCTCAAACCCTCGTAAACTCAATCCTAGATCCCCATCCTTCCTACCCTGATGTCATCGATCTTTCCTCGAATCAAAAGGATACTGAACTTGGTCTGGAGCATCTGTACAGTCTGGAGTCCATGGGAATTCAGGAAGAAAAAGATTATGGTACTACCGACAAAGAATTTATAACTAAATTCCACAACTCCATTCAATTTATCGATGGAAAGTACCACATCGAAATCCCTTGGATTCAGGATTTGCTGCATCAAGTTCCATCCAACTATAATGTTGCTTTAAGTACACTAAAACGAGTCAAGAATCGTCTCAACAATCAGGGACTCGACAAAGCATACAGTGATGTCTTTAAAGAGCAGCTGAAAAACGGCATAATTGAAATCATCAAAGTATCTCCGAAGGACTTCCATAAATATGTATGGGTTCCCCACAGGCCTGTCATAAGAATGGCTGATCAGGTATCAACTAAGATTAGACCTGTATTCAATTGCAGTCTTCGTACAAAAGGAGCTCCTTCCCTTAATCAAGCCTGTTATCCAGGTATAGATTTGTTGGTTCCCCTTCTTCGTCTTCTTTTAGCTTTTAGAACCAATAAATATGTGGTTGTTGCGGACATATCTAAAGCTTTCTTACAAATCTATCTCAAGCAAGAAAGTGACCGTAACAAGTTTTGTTTCTTCTGGGAAGAAGATGGCAGGCTTGTTACTTATCGGTACGCAACCATCATATTCGGACTTGCTGTTTCTCCTTACATTTTGGGAGCTGTTATTAGACACCACATTCAGAATAACTATCCTTATGATTTAGTCTCTCGTCTTCTGATAAATAATCTTTATGTAGATAATTTTATTTACACACACTCGTCCCCAGAAGTACTGAGAAACATTTACACCACATCAGTTCAAAGAATGAAGGAAGGAGGATTCAACTTGTGTTCTTGGAACACTAACCATTCAGATCTCAAGGCTCAAATAAAACAGGATAACATGTTTTCTTCCCATAACTGCGAAGAGGAAAAAGTTCTAGGTTACCTTTACCATCCTGGTAATGACACCCTAAGACTCGCAGACTTTGAGTTATCATCAGTCAGTTCAAAAAGAGATCTGCTCTCTCAAGTTAATAAAATCTTTGATCCTCTTGCATTGTTTCTTCCTGTCACATTGAGAGGTCGACTTTTGATGAGACGTATATGGGAAAAACAAATGAGTTGGGATGACCCTATCGATCTTGAAATAAAGGAGGATTGGGAAAAATTAAGGGCCGATCTTGACTCTCTTAAGAGTTTATCGTTCAATCGTTTTTGTTTTGATACCTCATCGACTAATGCAACCCTTAACATCTTTTGCGATGCTAGTTCAAAGAGCTATGGATTTGCGGCTTACATCACCTCCCCAGAACAAGGTCCTTCGTTAATGTGGGCCAAATCTAAAGTAGCTCCTCTCAAGGGAAAAACCCTTCCTTGTTTAGAGCTTTTATCCATCTTTCTGGCGCTTAAATGCCTTCCGCAGATCGTGACTAGCCTACAAGAGGTTGAATTTAGTAAGGTCAACGTCTTCTCTGACTCCCAAATCGTTCTTGCATGGGTAGCTGGAGGAGGTAGCAGGACAAAACAAATTTTCGTTCGGAATCGTATACAGGACATTAAGAGTATGGTTTCATCTATGAGAAACGATAATTTAATACCGATCTCATTTAACTACGTCAAAACAGATGAAAACCCTGCAGACCTTATAACTCGTGGTTTGTCCTGTCGCGAATTCATGAAGAAGCTCGAACTATGGAAGAATGGACCAGCTTGGCTTAAACACGACCAAGTGTATTGGCCTAGTTATCAGCAAGCAAGGAGTGTACAGGAAGGGCTTTCAACTACCTTCACAGTCATTCAAGCCCCACCTCCTCCTATTATTGACATGACCAAGTATTCTTCCCTTTCAACTTTGTTAAGAGTATGTGCTTTACTCTATAAATTCGGCACATCTTCCATCGATCCTATTGAAAATGATAGGAAAGCTCGACTTTTCTTGCTCAAGATTATGCAACAAGAAAGTTTTCCTGTCGAACTTCGTTTTTTGAGAGAGATTCAATCGGGATCAACTTCTTCAAAACCACCTGATTTAGTTTCTCGCCTGAACTTCTTTTTGGACGATTTGGGTCTTATAAGAAGTAAAGGACGGTTGTCTCGCACTAACTACTATAGTTTCGAGATAGTCAATCCGGTAGTCCTTGGCAAGTCCCATCACCTTACCACCCTGATTGTCAGAGATGCACATGTTTCTTGTAAACATCTTGGCATTCAAGCTACTTTGACCTTCATTCGTTTAAAGGGCTACTGGATAACTTCAGCTCGTCATACAATAAGAAGAGTTTTATCGGAATGTGTGACTTGTACAAAGTTCAACAGCTTTTCTTATTCTTATCCGAAGTTTACTAATTTCACAAAAGCGCAAGTCAATTTCTATCGTCCTTTCTCAAATGTTGGAGTGGATTTTACTAAACATTTTTTCATTAAAATTAAAGGATCCACCCAACCTCAAAAAATGTATATTCTTCTTTACACCTGCCTCAATATTCGTTGTGTTTATTTGGATCTTATCCCAGATATGTCTGCTAGGGCATTCGTTCAATCGTTCCAACGCTTTGTGGCTAGGTTTGGAGTCCCTGAATTCTTATATAGCGACAATGCTCGGTCGTTTAATAAAGGTGCGGATGCTCTCGAGCAGTTTGTTGTATCAGAGGTGGGTTCCGAATTTTTGCGTAAAAATCACATTAAACATATCCGCATTCCCCTATACAGCCCTTGGATGGGAAGTATGTGGGAAAGGTCAATTCGGACCGTTAAAAATTGTCTCTATAAGACTGTTGGACGTAAAAATTTGGAATATTTCTGATACAACAAACTGCTCGAGAGCATCCGCACCTTTATTAAACGACCGAGCATTGTCGCTATATAAGAATTCAGGAACTCCAAACCTAGCCACAAAGCGTTGGAACGATTGAACGAATGCCCTAGCAGACATATCTGGGATAAGATCCAAATAAACACAACGAATATTGAGGCAGGTGTAAAGAAGAATATACATTTTTTGAGGTTGGGTGGATCCTTTAATTTTAATGAAAAAATGTTTAGTAAAATCCACTCCAACATTTGAGAAAGGACGATAGAAATTGACTTGCGCTTTTGTGAAATTAGTAAACTTCGGATAAGAATAAGAAAAGCTGTTGAACTTTGTACAAGTCACACATTCCGATAAAACTCTTCTTATTGTATGACGAGCTGAAGTTATCCAGTAGCCCTTTAAACGAATGAAGGTCAAAGTAGCTTGAATGCCAAGATGTTTACAAGAAACATGTGCATCTCTGACAATCAGGGTGGTAAGGTGATGGGACTTGCCAAGGACTACCGGATTGACTATCTCGAAACTATAGTAGTTAGTGCGAGACAACCGTCCTTTACTTCTTATAAGACCCAAATCGTCCAAAAAGAAGTTCAGGCGAGAAACTAAATCAGGTGGTTTTGAAGAAGTTGATCCCGATTGAATCTCTCTCAAAAAACGAAGTTCGACAGGAAAACTTTCTTGTTGCATAATCTTGAGCAAGAAAAGTCGAGCTTTCCTATCATTTTCAATAGGATCGATGGAAGATGTGCCGAATTTATAGAGTAAAGCACATACTCTTAACAAAGTTGAAAGGGAAGAATACTTGGTCATGTCAATAATAGGAGGAGGTGGGGCTTGAATGACTGTGAGGTAGTTGAAAGCCCTTCCTGTACACTCCTTGCTTGCTGATAACTAGGCCAATACACTTGGTCGTGTTTAAGCCAAGCTGGTCCATTCTTCCATAGTTCGAGCTTCTTCATGAATTCGCGACAGGACAAACCACGAGTTATAAGGTCTGCAGGGTTTTCATCTGTTTTGACGTAGTTAAATGAGATCGGTATTAAATTATCGTTTCTCATAGATGAAACCATACTCTTAATGTCCTGTATACGATTCCGAACGAAAATTTGTTTTGTCCTGCTACCTCCTCCAGCTACCCATGCAAGAACGATTTGGGAGTCAGAGAAGACGTTGACCTTACTAAATTCAACCTCTTGTAGGCTAGTCACGATCTGCGGAAGGCATTTAAGCGCCAGAAAGATGGATAAAAGCTCTAAACAAGGAAGGGTTTTTCCCTTGAGAGGAGCTACTTTAGATTTGGCCCACATTAACGAAGGACCTTGTTCTGGGGAGGTGATGTAAGCCGCAAATCCATAGCTCTTTGAACTAGCATCGCAAAAGATGTTAAGGGTTGCATTAGTCGATGAGGTATCAAAACAAAAACGATTGAACGATAAACTCTTAAGAGAGTCAAGATCGGCCCTTAATTTTTCCCAATCCTCCTTTATTTCAAGATCGATAGGGTCATCCCAACTCATTTGTTTTTCCCATATACGTCTCATCAAAAGTCGACCTCTCAATGTGACAGGAAGAAACAATGCAAGAGGATCAAAGATTTTATTAACTTGAGAGAGCAGATCTCTTTTTGAACTGACTGATGATAACTCAAAGTCTGCGAGTCTCAGGGTGTCATTACCAGGATGGTAAAGGTAACCTAGAACTTTTTCCTCTTCGCAGTTATGGGAAGAAAACATGTTATCCTGTTTTATTTGAGCCTTGAGATCTGAATGGTTAGTGTTCCAAGAACACAAGTTGAATCCTCCTTCCTTCATTCTTTGAACTGATGTGGTGTAAATGTTTCTCAGTACTTCTGGGGACGAGTGAGTGTAAATAAAATTATCTACATAAAGATTATTTATCAGAAGACGAGAGACTAAATCATAAGGATAGTTATTCTGAATGTGGTGTCTAATAACAGCTCCCAAAATGTAGGGAGAAACAGCAAGTCCGAATATGATGGTTGCGTACCGATAAGTAACAAGCCTGCCATCTTCTTCCCAGAAGAAACAAAACTTGTTACGGTCACTTTCTTGCTTGAGATAGATTTGTAAGAAAGCTTTAGATATGTCCGCAACAACCACATATTTATTGGTTCTAAAAGCTAAAAGAAGACGAAGAAGGGGAACCAACAAATCTATACCTGGATAACAGGCTTGATTAAGGGAAGGAGCTCCTTTTGTACGAAGACTGCAATTGAATACAGGTCTTATCTTAGTTGATACCTGATCAGCCATTCTTATGACAGGCCTGTGGGGAACCCATACATATTTATGGAAGTCCTTTGGAGATACTTTGATGATTTCAATTATGCCGTTTTTCAGCTGCTCTTTAAAGACATCACTGTATGCTTTGTCGAGTCCCTGATTGTTGAGACGATTCTTGACTCGTTTTAGTGTACTTAAAGCAACATTATAGTTGGATGGAACTTGATGCAGCAAATCCTGAATCCAAGGGATTTCGATGTGGTACTTTCCATCGATAAATTGAATGGAGTTGTGGAATTTAGTTATAAATTCTTTGTCGGTAGTACCATAATCTTTTTCTTCCTGAATTCCCATGGACTCCAGACTGTACAGATGCTCCAGACCAAGTTCAGTATCCTTTTGATTCGAGGAAAGATCGATGACATCAGGGTAGGAAGGATGGGGATCTAGGATTGAGTTTACGAGGGTTTGAGGAGCGTTGACAAATTGGTAGGGCAATGAAGAGACAGACATTGTTAGTCATGAATCTTCCTCATCATGTTCTCGTGATGAGTTAACAGACTGCTTTCTGTACAGAAAGTCTTTTTGATGTGGAAGTAGAAAAGAATCCACAGGACCGAAAGGAACTAAACCGAAACAAGTTGAAATAGCACTTCCTTCCAAACATTCTACCATTTGGAAGTGCCTCATATGACAAAGAGCGTCAGTGCCAAGCAAAAGGTCGATGTTATTCACAGAGTCCCCATAAGGACCTACAAATGAGTTATCAGCTACTTTGTATTTTGACGAAATTCTACAAATAGCAGATGCCAGTCCATTAACAGTAAAACCCACATCTAAAGAAGGGTCTACAAGAACAGGAATTGATATAAATGAATCACAACAACAGTTGAGGTCCAAATTAGCCAAATAAGAGGAACGAACCTGCTCTCCGATGAAGGTTTTGATGGGATTGTCAATCTTGGGTAATTGCTCACAATTGATGTTGAATTTATTGAGCAATCTTGGACTAGCATAGGTTCTCTGTGAACCTAAGTCGATCAATGAACGAACAGGCACAGACTTATTCTTGTGTCTTACTGTGATGGTGATGGTAGGTAAGATTTGGGAGGCAGATGACTGTCCGGTATTGATACACAAGTGGTTGCTAATACCAGAATTACTTTCTTCATCGGCATCTTTTCGATTGTTGTTCCGATGTTGAGTACGAATTTCAGATGGACAAAGAGCTGTGAGATGCTTTCTACTCTTGCAATTTAAGCAAGGGTACTTAAGGTTGAGTGTTTTTGCTGGACACTTATCCACCATATGTTTCAAGCTGGAACAGTTGCTGCACAGCTTAAGCACGACACATCTGTCCCTTTTGGCCTTAGGAGATTCATAAACTGTGCATTCTGAAAGGAAATGCTTCCCACTGCACAACTTACATTTAATTTCAGAAGATGCTTGAATATTTGACGAAGATGGAGATGATGTCTTTTTATTCACACTATCACCTTTAGATGTATTGAAAGTATGACTCTGTTCAGATGGTACAGAAGGAAACTTTTTCCCATTTCTGTTTCTCCTTTTTGAATCAAAAGAAGAACGAGAAGAACCAGAAGAGGGAGATTGAGTGTAAGATTTTGGAGTTCGAAATCTTTCCATATTATGAATGATTTGATTGTGTTCTTTGAATATGAGGTTGATGGAAGGATATTGTTCCTTCGTTGACAGCTTCAACTCTCTCAAAAACGAAATAGGAAGCTTATCAACCACGATATGACTTATTAACTTGCAACCGGATGAATCCTCTTGAAAAAAGTCAACTCCAAGTTCCTTAAGTTCCTTCAAGTTAGCTCGAACCTTTAAAATGAAAGACCGGACAGGTTCCAACTGTCTTCCGTCAAGAGGCGGAGCTGAATCTAACTCATGTAAAATAGAGTCGATAATGAATGCTTTATCTAGATAATGTTCCTTTAAGATGGTTAAGGCAACATCATAATTGTCATCAGTGCCTGACAAGAACTCAATGTCCTTCAGAGCATATCCCTTCAAATGTGATTTTAAATATTGAAGTTTGATGGCCTTTGAGATGTCTCTTCTCTCTCCATATACGTTATTGAAAGATTGGAGAAAAGAGCGGAAAGAATGCTTGTCTTTATCTCCCGAGAAATCTCCACACTTTAAGGCAGGAATCTTTAAGCTAGAAGGATAATGACAGCAATTCTCCTTCGAGTTTGACTTCTCTGAAGAGGCACTAGACGACTTTCTTGAATCTGAATTATAACCATACTTGTCTTTTAACAAGTGAAGCGCTTTAGCCATCTTAATATGGTAGGTATCAGTGGCTGTAAGTTCTTCGTCAAGTATGGCTTGGTCAACTTTCGTATATTCAGCCCCCAATATTAAGTTTTCAATGATGGTGTCTTGAGCTTTAATTTCACTCATGACTGTTGTCACCTTTTCAAATACAGTTTTTACAACAACTGGATCGTAAAAGGTGGGAGAGTCCTCATCACCTTCCTCTTCTATAGGAAAGTGTTTACAACAGAGAGTAAGTTTTCTTCTTAAGTGTCCCCTTTTTAACCTAAGAGGACCCAAGTCTTTAAGAAGACTTGACTTGAGGCTAGATATTTCCTCTCCTGAAAGATCTGTAGGCATTAGGTCTTGAAAATCAGCAGCCTCTTTCAGATCTAAGTCTTGAATGATGTCCATATTGATAGTAGAAAGAACAAATCGAGAAAGAATGGAACGAATGAATATGAATAACAGTGCGCAGAACTATGTCAAAAATTAAACCACTGCGGCATATACTTATACGAAACAACCACTAGCGCATCGACTATGTCGAAAAATAAACACTGCGCACAGACTATGTCGGAAAACAAAAACTGCACAGACTATGTCGAAAAACAATAACTGCACATAAACTGTCGAAAAACAATCACAACGCATAGGCTATATCGAAAAACAAACACTGCGCATAGACTATGTCGAAAAAAAAACACTGCACACTAGACTATGTCGGGAAACCAAAATGCGCATAGGACTATGTCGAAAAAACAATAACTCGCATAGGAACTTGTCGAAACAAATCACGCGCATAAGACTATTGTCGAAAAATAAAACACTTGCACATAGACTTATGCCGGGAAAAATAAACACTTGCGCATAGCTATGCGAAAAACAAACACTGCAAACAAGACTATGTCGAAAAATTAAACACCGCGCATAGGGCTATTGTCGGAAAACCAAAAACACTGCACCAGACTATGTCGCAAAAATAAACACCGCGCATAGACTATGTCGAAAAATAAACACTGCGCATAGGCTATGTCAAAAAACAAACACTGCACATAGACTATGTCGAAAAATAAACACCGCGCATAGGCTATGTCGAAAAACAAACACTGCACACAGACTATGTCAAAAAATAAACACTGCGCACAGACTATGTCGGAAAATAAACACTGCACATAGACTATGTCGGAAAACCAAAACTGCGCATAGACTATGTCGAAAAACAATAACTGCGCATAGACTATGTCAAAAAATAATCACCGCGCATAGGCTATGTCGAAAAACAACTACTGCGCATTAGACTATGTCGAAAATAAACCCTGCATAGCTATGTCGAAAAATAAACACTGCGCATAGCTTGATGTCGCAAAAACAATCAACCGCGCATCGATGCAATGAAAAACAGTCGCCGCGCATACAAAATGTCGAATGTATAAGAAAATTATCGAATGCGCAATGACTATGTCGAAAAACAAACACCGCGCATAGGCTATGTCCAAAAACAAACACTGCACATAGACTATGTCGAAAAACAAACACTGCGCACAGACTATGTCGGAAAATAAACACTGCGCATAGGCTATGTCGGAAAACGAACACTGTGAATAGATTATGTCGAAAAATAAACACTGCGCATAGACTATGTCGAAAAACAATAACTGCACATAGACTATGTCGAAAAACAATCACCGCGCATAGGCTATGTCGAAAAACAACTACTGCGCATAGACTATGTCGAAAAATAAACCCTGGGCATAGACTATGTCGAAAAATAAACACTGCGCATAGACTATGTCGAAAAACAATCACTGCGCATAGACTATGTCGAAAAACAATCACCGCGCATAGACTATGTCGAAAAATAAACACTGCACATAGACTATGTCGGAAAACAAAAACTGCACATAGACTATGTCGAAAAACAATAACTGCGCATACAAAATGTCGAATGTATAAGAAAAATATCGAATGCGCACTGTCTATGTCGAAATTATTTTAAAGTCTTAAATTGTAATAAACACGTGACTTTATACGGCCTTCAAATTAAAAAAAAATGTTAAGACACCTTTATCAAAAAAGCAAAAAAAACAAAA